>PVIW01002030.1:0-245699 GCA_004026585.1 Noctilio leporinus | reverse complement strand
TACAGGACAATAATGAATAAAACTAACAACAAGCAAAACAGAACCAAATATATGAATACAGTGAATAGGCCTTCAGTGGTCAGGGGGAAAGTGGTTGGGGGGGGTGGGGAGGCAGAGGCAAGGAAGGGGAGCAGTTTAGACAAGAACCTAGTATAAAGGAACCATGGACATGGACAACAGGTGGGATTGACTTTGGGGGGAATGGGTGGGTGGGGAGGGGGACAGAGGGGAGCAAAAAGGGGATGGATGTAATACAACAATAAAAAAAAAAAAAACAAAAAACTCTCAGAACAGTGCACAGGACTCAAACTGCACTACGTGTGGAGGGGAGAGGGAGGTGCTCTCCTACTTGGGTGATGGAGATGATGTCATTCATAGAAACAGGAAGTCCTTGGCACATTTGAGGAACAGAAAGAAGTGCAGTGCATCTTAGCCTTGCGAGCAAGCAGATGTTTTGGACGTTGTTGAAGGAACAGGCCAGGACCAGGCTGTGAAGGCCTTCTAGCTGCTTAGGTGTTATTCCAAGAACAATAGGAAGCCAATGAAGGATGCCAGACAAGGAGGGGTTGGGTTTGGTTTATGTTTTAAACCATGTGTGGCATAGAGATTTAAGGGGGACATGAATGGGAGCCAGGAAACCAGGTAGTGGTGACTTAAGGTGGTGAAGTGGGCAGATTCAACAGCTGTTTTTTTGTTTTTTTAAATTTTATTGTTGTTGTATTACATCCATCCCCTTTTTGCTCCCCTCTGTCCCCCTCCCCACCCACCCATTCCCCCCAAAGTCAATCCCACCTGTTGTCCATGTCCATGGTTCCAACAGCTGTTTTGAAGGCAGAAATGTCAGGACTTGCTATGGGAGTGAGGTCAAAGATGGTAAGCAGGTTTTGGGGGCCAACTTACAATGGATGGTGGAATTCACTGAGATGGGGAAGACTGGAAGAATGCATTCTAGAACAGGTAGCCTCTAGAGCTTTGTTCCAGCTCTATTCAGTGTGGCACCCATGTGTAGACATCTAGTAGATGGGTGAAGGTATTAGAATGAAACTTAAGGAACAAACATATACATCAAAGTGATGAAAAGCAAGGACCTACAACCAAAATTACTCTATCCAGCAAAGCTATCATTTAGAATGAAAGATAAAGGGCTTCCAAGACAAGGTAAAGCTAAAGGAGTTCACCATCACCAAATCATTATTACAGGAAATGTTAAAGGGACTTATTTAAGAAAAAGAAAGGTCAGTGCCAGCTGGTAGATTGAGTGCTAGCCTGCGAATCAAAGGGTCCCCAATTTGATTCCCGGTCAGGGCACATGCCTGAGTTGGGGGACAGGTTCCCAGTTGAGGACACACTAGAGACAACCACACATTGATGTTTCTCTTCTTTCTCCCTCCCTTCCTCATTCTCCAAAAATAATGGTTTGGTTTGGTTTTAATTTTTTAATTAATTAATTAATTTTTAAAAAAAGATTTTATTTCATTATTTTTTAGAAAGAGGGGAAGGGAGAGAGGCAGAGAGACAGAGAGGGAGAGAGGGAGAGAGGCATCAATGTTCGGTTGCATTTCACCTGCCTCCAGCCACATACCTGACTGGAGACCTGGTTTGCAACCTGGTTATGTGCCCTGGCTGGGGAATCGAACCTGCGACCTTTGGGTTTGCAGGCCGGCACCTTAACCACTGTGCTACCAGCCAGGGCTCTAATTTACTTTTTAAAAGATTTTATTTATTATGTTTAGAGAGTGGGGAAGGGAGAGAGGGAGAGAAACATTAATGTATGGTTGCCTTTTTCACCTGCCTCCAGCTACGGACCTGGCTGGAGACCTGGCTTGCAACCTGGTTATGTGCCCTGGCTGGGAATCGAACCAGCAGCCTTTGGGTTTGCAGGCCGGCGCCTTATCCACTGAGCCACCAGCCAGGACTGTTTTTGTTTTGTTTTTTTTAAAGAAAGAGATAGAAATTAAGAACATTAAAATGCAAACAAACTCACAACTTTCAACAACTGAATTTAAAAAATAAAAGCAAACTAAGTAAATGACCCGAACAGGAACAGAACGATAGGTATGGAGATTGTCTGGAGGGTTACCAGCTGGGAGGGAGATGGGAGAGACAGGCAGAAATGGTACAGGGATCAAAAAGCCTAATTGGATGGAAAAAAGAAGACTGACAGTGACCAGAAGGAAGCGGGAAGGGCAGAAGGGGGGAAAGAGGGAAGGGTCTAGTGATGGAGCTGGTATAAATGACCCACAAACACAGACAACAGGTGGGAATTGCTGTGGGGAGGGGGCAGGGCAGTGGAGAGCAACCGGGAAATTGGGTTCATTAGATTTTGCAGCATTTGGGTTTCAGCGGCTGTCTCCTGTAGAGGGTATCTGAGTTACAAGGGCTCTTTGGTGATTATAAAGCCAGTATCTTTTCTGTAAAGATGGGAAACAGAGGCGCATAGGAAATGGAATGTGCCTAAAGCGCAGCAGTATCGACTGCAGAACAGAGCTGTCAGGGGTCAGAAGGACGCTGCTACCTGGTGGTCTGACTGCTGCAAGGTCCTGTGGCAGCTGGGCTCCCTTCAGGAGCGCTCTGCTGCCATCTGCTGCCAAAGCCTCTGCAGATGCACAGGGACAGGGATGGTCCTCTGCCAGTCTTGCTGAGCCACATGTCAGGACGCTGACAGCAGCAGTCAAGGGCATAATCAGTGGTGTGAATCTCAGCTCTGCTTTACCAGCTCTGTGTCCCTGGACAAGTCACGTACCTTTCTGATGCTCAGCTTCCCCACATGTAAAATGTGAGTCAGTCTCACTTCAAAGCAATGAAGACAAGATGCCTGAAATTTGCATCAACACACAGAAAGCACCACCACTTAGGCACTGTTACCAGGGCCTGGATACAGCAGTGACCTAATCAGACAAGTCTAGCGGTTCTCCCGGTGTGGTCTCCAGACCACAGACAGCAGCAGCACTGCCAGAACTTGTTAGAAATGCAGATCTTCAGGTCTCCATGCCCTATTTACGGAATCTGAGCCTGATGCCTCCTCCAAGCTGAAACCCCCTGGACTCCGGGACAGTGATAAAATAGCAGGGGAGTGATATCCAGTTAGTTTTCGATTACTCAGCTGCAGGAGGGTCTAGGGATTGGCAGGGGACAGGGGAGACAGGGGAGACAGGGAGACTTGTTAGGAGACTTGCAGCTCAGGTAAGAGAAAGGAGAGCCAGAAGTTGGGGCCCCCTCTAGGGTCCTGGTCAGGTTGCAGTCACAGACAGCCGCATCAGGCTTACCTGCCACTGTTGGGTTTCCTTGGTCTGCAATCTCAGATGGCCACCAGCTCAGTCCTGCCTCGCCTGCCTCAGTGGCCAGTAGGTTGCTACATCCCAGCTCGAGCTGCAGAAACTAGCTCTCCTTGAAAACAAAACTCTGAAAGGAGCTGTTTTGGAAGACCTGGCTGATTATATCCCTGGTTACCAAGAAATAGCAGGCCCGAGCTGCAAAGTCCCATCACAGGAAATAGAGGTTAGCTCCACCAACCACCAGCATTCTTCCACCAGGATTCCAGCCAGCTGTCATTCACGTTGCTTAGCTTAAGAACTGAATAAGTGTTAAGAATGGCAGCTTCTTCAATGTCAGGCACGGTGCTTAACACTTTAATCTTAATTCTTATGATACATACTTTTGTTGTTGTTGTTGCAGGATAGTAGGGGAAAACAGAGTGCCTAGCTCTGTTCTGTCCAAGCCCTGTTGAAGCAAGAGTCAGATCCCAGGACCTTGGAGGGTACCATCTCCTGTGATATCCTTTGAGGCAGCTGTTATCAAGGGAATTTTCACTAAATGGTTTAGAGATTAAATAACTTGGCCTAGGAACTAGGGATTTTCATCCAGGCCTATCTCTGAGGGTCTCTCTTAGAAACCAGGTGACAGTAAGAAAGCACCATTTCCCCCTGAATTTATTTTGGAGTAACTTTAGATTTACCGAAAAGTTGGAACATACAGATTTTGTATTTGAAACTTGTCCAGTTTCCTGTTAACATCTTGTGTTACCTTGTACACTTGTCAAAACGATAAAATTTACTAACTGGACTTCGGATCTTATTTTGGATCAACATGAATCCCCTCTTTCTGGTCAAGGATCCATTGTATTGTTAAGTCTCGTTAAGCTCTTACCTGTACCTGTTTTTTATGACTTTTGACAGTTTATGCAGCAATCATGTAGACTATCCTCTAATTCGGTTATGGGTTTTCAGAAAATATACCATGGATGTGTTCTCATCTTGTCAAATCAAGGTACGATTATCAACATGATTTATCACACTGTCAACTTAATAGTTTGGTTACGGTCCCTCCAAAGCAAGTTAGCATTTTCCCTCTTCCACATTCTATTCTTTGGAAGGAAGTTACTAAGTACTGCCCACGCTTGAGGAGAGGGAAAATTAAGTTCTACTGACTGGAAATTGGCTTATGTTTTAGATGTATATCTTTACTAAAATCACTTATACCAGACTGGGTTCATTTGAATATTTTGGGAAGTAATCAAATTCATTTATAAGACGAAGGAATTAAAAAAGGGTGACTTGTTCAGCAAAGGTGGTAGGAGTCATGGCCAGACCTGCGTCTCCAGAGCTCCTCCAAGTGGGAAGAGTTGTGAACAATGTGGCTCGAGTACCCACACAATGAAACGTTATTCAGCAAGGAGTGAAGTACCAGGTTCACACTCCATGATGAACCTTGAGCACGCTGTCGTCCCCTCTCTTCCAACAACCCGTTGGTATGCCAGTCCCTTGCAGAACGCTCAGTACCATCTGGTGCCACTGGGTTCTTGGAGCTGGATACAAGCTTCCGGAAAGCAAAACTTTTATCTTTTTCATTGCCAATGAAAATAGGGCTTGGTGTGTATTTGTGGGGTAACTGAATCTTTATGTACTTCATGTACTGATGTAGAACAATCTCCAAGATCTGCCAAGTGAGAAGGAGCAAGATGCAATAGTGTGCTACCAACGTTGCACAGAAGGTATGGGGGGCGAGTCTACACCCACACACATCTATATATGGAGCCTGGAAGGCTCCTCTTCTGTCAGGCTACACTTGGCTCAACAGTTTCCACTCCGCTCTTTAAGAACTGAGCCATTTTTGGAACCAAGATCTCCACCTTCGAAACAAGGTCTCCAAGACCCTGGTCCACTTTAGATGACTGAGGTACTTTAATGCCACAAGCCATGTACAAAAGACCCAACTGCAGCACTGATTTCTCACCTCTTCGTTATAACCCTCACTAGAGAATGTTTATTGACTTTGAGATTAAGAAGTGAGAGAAACATCAATTGGTTGCCTCCCATACATGCCCCAACCGAGGACCAAACCTGCATCCTTTTGGTGTCCAGGATGACATTTCAACTGAGCCACCCAGCCAGAGCTCCTTACCTCTTCTACGCATCTCCTGCCAGGAAGCCAGTTTGCAGAACACAGGCTCACCCACCACTGTCCCATGTCAGGAGCCAATTAAAACCCTCTGCATTTCTGTCTCATAGGAGGTTATATACATCCTAAAGCAATGCATCTATTTGATGCCTGCTGATTTAGCACAGCATCTGTGATCTCAAGATCACAGTACCACACGCTAATTAAATGCAGAGAAAGGAATTACATTGTTCTGAGGAGTAGCCCCTAAACAAAGAAGTGACAACTGGAGTCAAAATAGTTGGTGCTAAGGCGATTTATTAACAGAAAACAGTAATGTGAGGACTCCTGTTCACAGACGGCGACCACGGCGACCCCCCTTCCTGCGGGTGCTGTCGGAGGGGATGGGGGTGACATCCTCTGTGGGAGGAAGACAAAACATCATTGCCTACAGCTAGATGGGAAGAAGTCTGGGGCTCCCCCGGCCAGTGATGGATAAGCAGTGGACCTGCTGCACCCCAAACAAGTCCTCAGTATACAGCAGATGCCCATGGATCTGCCGCATCTGCTGCTTCCTCAAAATGTCCCAAGTGGTTTGAACTCTTTCCAGAAAAAGAAGCTGAGACTCACCAAGGCTATACAACTTGCAGAGGCTATCAGAAACAGGCAATAAATCCAGACACCTAGACAAGACTCTTTAATAGAAAAATCCTCCTAAACAACATAACTGAAGACTATTTCCCTTTCAATAGGTAAAAGGTTGATAATATTCTGGGGAAGGGGGGTGGAGCACCCCAGCTGGTGGCACATAAGGTACCAGCCTGAAAACCCAAAGGTCGCTGGTTCGATTCCCAGCCAGGGCACATAACCAGGTCTACAGCCAGGTCCGCAGGAGGCGGCAAGTGAAAGGTAACCATACGCTGATTTTTCTCTCCCTCTCTGCCTCTCTCCTTTTCCCTCTCTCAGAAAATAATAAATAAAATCTTTAAAAAAGCAAAACAGAAAAACTTGAAAGCAAAGTCAGGATGGAGGGATTGGTGCATGTTGCCAGCAGGTGCAAAGCAATAACAGAGAAGGGCTAACGCTAGTGGTTACCCAAACAGAGGACCCCTAAGGTTCTCAACCATGGGAAGTGCTTTGCTGCCCTGCCTTCATTTGTCATGACTGACATGCCCCGGAGGTAGTGCAGGTTCAGCTCCAGACCACTCCAATAAAGCGAGCCACACACACATTTTTTTCATTCTCCAGTGCCTTTGTTTACACTCCACTATAATGTATCAAGTGGGTAACATGTTTAAAAACGTACACCCCTCAATTAAAAAATACGTTATTGCTAAAAATGCCAACCATCAGATGAGACTGTTAGAAAAATCGCGCTTACGTACTAAGTCTATGCAAGGTTGCCACAGCTCTTCCATTTTAAGAAAGCACAACCGCTGTGAAGTATAATAAAGCAAAGCACAATAAAACAGGTTTTGCCCATCGTAGGCAAGACCATGCAGAAGGCAGCCCACGCAAAGTACCGGCAGTAATGCACTTGAGTGAGAACACAAGAAAGGAAAGGACAAGTCATCCCGTAGCTCCACCAGCCACTGCCAGGCAGAGGTTCAGACATTCTGTCACGTGGCACTGCCTGCACAACCTAATTGCCAGCAGCCAGCGGACCAAGCCTTACATCCCCAGGCACACCTCCTGCGTTTTGTGTTCAATGCTTTGAAGCAATGCAAGCGTTAGCTCCACGGGGGGAAGAGGATGGTGCCCTTACCGATTCGTCCAATCTTCATTCCCGAGCGGGCAAGTGCTCTGAGAGCGGACTGGGCCCCGGGTCCAGGGGTCTTGGTCCTACAAAATAAAAGGTCTAACCGTTCAGAATGCTAAGATCTCACAACCTCTCATTCAGGTATCAACCAATTTTCCTTAAAGGGCCAGACAGTAAGTATTTTAGCCTTAGTGTGAGCCACTTATGGTCCACTTACTTTAAAAAATAAAAAAGGAAAAAAATAAAACATGAAAAGCACCCTCAATCCACAGACCACGTGAAAACACGTGGCAGGCCCGACTTGGCTCCTGGGTCAGTGTGCCCCCTGCTTTGCCAACAGCCTATTTAAACGCTGCCCCTTTCAGCCACATGCTCAAAGCCAAGAGTAAGACACTACCATCTCCACACTGGCCCAGTTTAACACCTTCCTGTCTGGTTTCTTCCAGAAGTCATCTTTACCAAACCCCGATATCACCCGTTATTACTAGTAAAAAGTATTCGTGCTCCCCACCCCTACTCCGTGCCCCAGCTAAATCCTTACCAGGTCGTTCATGACCCAGCAAGTCCTCTGATCACACTTACGCCACTCTTCCCCTCAGATGTGGGAAGTGCATTCCCATCTTATGACCTTCACTAGCAGTTGTCTCTCGCTGGAATACTCCACCACCCTTCCTTTACTTGACTGACTCTTGGCACACTTCAGCCTTAAGTTTAAATTACTTTATCACCAATCCATCCTCAACACATTTTTGCTTCCCAGCACTTGTTGAAAAAAACAGGAAACACACTTCCCTCCCTGCCCCATGTCATTTGAAGACTGACTCCAACAGCCTAGGTGCCGCATAGGAGGGTAGAGGTTATCTTTACATTTCCCCATCCCCCTCTTCTAAAACCTGGAACACAGACCTGGTATGCAGTGAGTGTTTAATAAACACAGAAAGTTGCTGGGGGAGATGGGTTGAGTAGCATACCAGAACCAGTTATTGACTATGCACATACCTAAGATGTCCTATGCAAGGTCACAAAAGAATAGCCAAGCCTCAAACCCAGGGGCTCTGGCACCCAAGCCCAGTGATGGTACCACTCAGCCTCAGCCTTACCGATTTCCTCCTGTGGCCCGGAGCTTGATGTGGAGAGCAGTGATGCCCAGCTCCTTGCACCTCTGGGCCACATCCTGGGCAGCCAACATGGCAGCATATGGAGAGGACTCATCTCTGTCAGCCTTCACCTTCATCCCACCAGTCACACGACAGATGGTTTCCCTGGGGACACAAAGTGCAAGGTCATTTGTCTCATCCAACAAGGGCTCAGAGTGTCTCGTGTCCTAATGAGTAAAGGGCACCAC
Source organism: Noctilio leporinus (assembly GCA_004026585.1). NCBI lineage: Eukaryota > Metazoa > Chordata > Mammalia > Chiroptera > Noctilionidae > Noctilio > Noctilio leporinus. The sequence continues at coordinate 237,219 of PVIW01002030.1, read as the reverse complement.
TGTTTGGTCTTTTTTTTTTTTTTTTTCCAGAGTGTTTGGTCATTTTGAACATGTATCTTGCTCTTGGGCAGCACTGCCACAGGCTCTGCCTTCATGGGTTCAAAGACCCAAGATAAACTCTGTATTAACCCTTTATCTTTACTTACTTTTGCATTTAATGTGCAGAGACCAAACCTAGAATTTGAGTGGCTTCACACAAATCACAAAAACTTACTAATGACAGCCAAAACCCAAACCTAGGGCTAACATCCACCCACCACTACCTCTACAAACAAGAGAATTCAGTGATCATCGCCCTACAAGGCCACAACAAAGCATCCCGGTACCTGGGAAACTACTAAACCACCAATCAAGTTTCCTTACCTGAACTACTTTTTATTATTTCAACAAAACCCCTTGAAGTGCCACCCAGTCCCAGGGTTATGTCTTTTCCCAGCCCCTTAATCAGGTCCTGTACCTCTCCACCCAGATACTCACTTGCCAGAAAGATCAGTGACATGGACGAAAGTGTCATTGAAGGATGCGAAGATGTGGCAGACACCAAATACATTTTCTCCTTCAGCCACCTGAGGTCCGAGGCTGATGACCTGTTCTTCTTTCTTTTCCTTCCCCTTGCGAGGTGCCATTTCTGGGGAGGAAAAAAAATGTAAACCCCCAAACTTAAAAATAATCCACGCTTAGGAAACATCCCTGGGTGGTAAGAGCTCCTGGCATTTACTCACAGTTTTGGTTTACAAGGTTAATACACAAAAAATGCCATCGTGTTTGGTTTTGTTTTGCCATCATGTTTTTGTTGGTTCAGTAGTTCAATAACTGCGCTATGGATATACTGCCATTAAGGAGCCTCCTTACCCAGGCAGCCTAAGCGGTAATGAACGGCACATGACCAAGGACCTTCTAGGGTGGCCCAAATGTCTCCCTGGACCTTTTGCACAGGACAAATGACCTACAAGGGATCCTAGTCAAGTGCCCCGGGCACCACGGTCTCCTGCAGCTGCGAACGCTCGGGCATCAGGGTTCCCAGGTGTGTCTTCCTGCAGAACACCCACCGCAGCCTCTCCCTATCAGCCCCCACGAAACTTTTTGAGTCCCACCCCCACCTTTGCTTTCTGGGCTAACAGGCACACGGCAAGGGGTCAGCCAACACTGACATGCGGTGCGGAACCCCCAATTTCTGGCCAGAAGCCTTGCCCTCGGCCGGAGCCCGAACTCGCAACGTGTCGGGCTCAGAAATCACCCAGACGTAGCCAACACCCAATACACGGCCGTTTTTTCTATATTCCTTCCGTGAACCCTCATTACGACCCCATGGGATCGGCACGACGGTCACTCCTGTTCGCCATATAAAGGGATTTAAACGTTTGCCCGCGAAGGCCCAGGAAGAAGCTGGCGGGGTAGAGATGGGAACCCACCTCAGATTTGGATCCCCACGCCTTCCCGACCATGACCTGCGACCACTTAAGTGTAGTGGGGGAACTAACGGGGAGCCAAGGCCTTCAGAGCGAGGCCCGCACTCACCCCTACTTCACAGGAGCCTCTCTGAAGCAACACCGCCACCTCCGAGCCGAGGCGAGAACCCGTGTCTAGGGTCGGCCGACCGCGCTATTCTCGCCCGGAACCTACTTCGGCTTCCGCGGAAACACCCCAGTCTCGCTCCCCCAGTCCCGCTGGACCCCTATGCCCCAGGATGGCACCAGATTGTCCTCGTCCGGATCTCCTACCTGCGCGTTGGGTCCAGACTCCGCCACCGGAAAGAGAGAGTGGGAGACGACGGGGCGACAGGTCACGTTCTTGCCCCCGGAAGTGTACGTCTGAGGTCACCGGGCGAGGCCTCCCGGAATATGCCGCCTTTAGCGTTCCCAAGGAGATTAAGACTCGCCCTCAAAAAGACAGTTCTGTCAAGGGACCGCCAAAGGTGGCAAGGGGCTGGGGGTTGCCGGGAACGGGCGCGCCGCTTAGACTCCCCCACGCAGCTACCTCTGCTCGGAGAGGCGGGACTGCTTTAAGATGGCGGCCGCCGGGGCTAGACGACTTCCGCCATCCTGGTCCCCGGCCTGGTCAGCCTGGAGGCGGTAGCGCGCCTCGTGGCGCGGAGGGGAACAACAAAAACAAAACAGGCCGAAAGCAGTAAAGAAACAAAAAAACCTCTTAGACAGGAGACATACAACATGGTGATTGACAGAAGGGAAAGGTGATTGACAGAAGGGAAAGAGGGTTGGTGGGAGATGGCAAAGGGCATAAGGGGAAATGGTGGCGGAAAGAGACTTTGGGTGGTGACTGCACAATGCACTACGCAGATGCTGTGTTAGAGAGCTGTACACTTGAGATCTGTATGGCTTTACTAATAATGTCACCACAATAAACTCAATGAAAGCCCTGACTCGGCGGATCGGCGGATCAGTGGATCAGTGGATCAGTGGATCAGTGGATTGGGCATCGTCCATCAGACTAAGGGGTCCCCAGTTCATTCCCTGGGTCGTAGGCCGGGTCCCCACCGGGGCCGGAGGAGAGGCAGCCCGTTCATGTTTCTCTTCCATGGATGGTTCTCTCCCTCTAGATCTCCCTCCCCTCTCCTCTCAACAACAACAGCAATGACAATCAATCAATCAATCAAATGGAAACATAAATTCAATTAAGAAAAAAAGAAAGCTGGCAATCAGAGTTGGGCCTGACTGCGTACTGGGCAAAATAAGAATAAATTATTCAGAGTCATAGGGTGGGGAAGAACACCAAATGGCTGTTCAAAGAGAAGCTCACGTTCAGTTCAAACTTGTATTGGTTGGTGACGATGGACCTGGAAAAACTGCATGTGTGAAAGTCATCGAACTGGTGAATTTGAGAAGTGTGAAGGTACCTTGGGTGCTGGGGTCCATCCCCTCCAGTTCCACACTAACAGAGGATCTGTTAAGTTCAATGTATGAGTTACAGCTAGCCAGGAGAAATCTGGGGCACTGAGAGAGGAGTATTATATACTGTACATCTAAACCAGTATGGTTTACATCTAAACCAACATTATAATGTTGAGTGTAACTTTGAGAGTTACCTACAAGAATTTGCCTAACTGGCATGGAGATCTGGTAGAAATGTGTGAAAACACCCCCGTCGTGTTGTATGGCAACAACGTGGATATGTTAGGGATGGGAAAGTTAAGATAAAATCAATTGTCTTCCACCAAAAGGAGAATCTTCAGTACTATGTTTCCTTATTGAATTTCAAATATAAGACCTGCTACAGTCACATCACACTATCCAGGGGTGAAACCTTGTTTGCTACTGCCATTCCCATTCCTTTAAGTTTACAATCAGAATAAAATTGTATTTCAAAATTCTAAAAGAAAAAGTAGTCCTGGCTGGTAGCCCAATGGATAAGGTGCTGGCCTGCAAACCCAAAGGTTGCTGGTTCAATTCCCAGTCAGGGCACATAACCAGGTTGCAAGCCAGGTCTCCAGCCGGCTCTTTAGCTGTAGGCAGGTGAAAGGCAACCATACATTGATGTATCTCTCCCTCCCTGCCTCTCTACCTTCCCCTTTCTCTAAAAAATAATAAATAAAATATTTTAAAAAAGAAAAGAAAAAGTAAATTATTCAGTACTTGTTATTATATATCAACCTGGTATAAATGATTTATATATATTGCTTCATTTATTCCTCACAGCATGCTCAAATAGATACTGTTTTGGTTGCCCATTAATAGATAAGCAATTTTAACTGAGATTACACATTTGTGGCTAATTTGGGATTCTGACTCCAAAGTCTATATGTTTAATGGCTACTTCCATATATTCCTCTAATAACAGTATCGAAGTGGCAGAAGAAGGATGAGAAATTTTTTTTTAAAGATTGGGTCATTAACAGATATTTGTACACCAATGGAAATGGCCTATAGAGAGTCAATGATTGGTGATGGAGCCATGTCCTTGACTATGGAAGAGGTGATGATCTTGGGTGCACAGGGGAGGAGTCAGCTTCAGACAGAAGCATGGACCATGCATCTGTGCAGACAGGGAGAAGGAAGATGCTGGAGGGGACTTGTGAACAGCCTCACAGGGAAAGTAGGAAACCAGAGTTATGAGGCTGGGGTGTGAGAGGAGGCTTGAGATGGTCACCAAGGTCTAGGAGATTAGAGGATGATTTCAGCGCAGGACTAAGGGTCCACTGGAGGTTGGTGGTTTGTTTCTCTGGCCATGTTCAGCATGGATGGAGGCATGGAGTAGGCAGAGTGTTGCCTTTAACCAGAGTTGTAGTTTTCCCAGAGACAAGAACTTGGGGGGAGGGCAGTAGAGGAATTGAAGACGTGTGCACAGGAATGATTGGCACAACTGAGTGTGGCATTGAAGCTGGGTAGTGAGAGCACCAAGGGGCTAAGGGACAACACACAGGCAGTGGGAGCAAATGGTTAGAGGTCCTGATGGGGCAAAGTATGACCCAAGTTAGCTACCAGCTGACACTTCATGCTGGTGGTCAGGGACTACAGGCATGAGACTGAAATGGTCACTTAAGGAGGAGTTGCAGGCTTTGGTAATGGCCATAGGAGTGAGTGGTTTCAGGGGCCAAATCATTGAAGAAAACAGGTCAAGGGACCAGAGGCCAGGTGATGGCAGCAGCATCCATGTGAATATTGAGATGACCAACAAGTAAAACAGGGACAGACTGATCAAGAGTGACTTTGAGTCCAGGGGAAAGCCCTCAAGAATTGGGGAGTGTGACCCAGGGGTTGGCAGATACCTGTGCTGAGGTGCAGTAACAAGTGCTGTGGTGGGGCAGCAAGATTCAAAATGAGTGTCCTTGAGGAAAGAGGAAGGGAGGATGTCCTGCAAGTGAAAATGAGGAGTAGAGAGGACAACCCCCTCACAGCCTGTGGCTTCTCCCTCCCTTCTTCCCACCTTTTCTCACTTTCACAGGCTGCAGAAAAGAAAGGAGAAGCTTAGGCCCTGGCTGGTAGCACAGTGGTTAAGGCGCTGGCCTGCGAACCCAAAGGTCGCTGGTTCAATTCCCCAGCCAGGTTGCAAATCAGGTCTCCAGTCAGGTCTGTGGCTGGAGGCAGGTGAAACGCAACCATACATTGATGTCTCTCTCCCTCTCTGTCTCTCTCCCTTCCCCTCTTTCTAAAAATAATGAAATAAAAAATCTTTAAAAAAAAAAAAGCAAACCAAGACTTTAAAAAAAAAGAAGAAGAAAAGAAAGAGAAGCCACTGGGGAGGCCCAAGGGTGGATGCAGAATCCTCATGGGACAGCCCCATTTCTTAAGAAGGAAATAATCCGAGCAAACACTGGGTGGAGATGTTCGGAAATTCCTGAGGGCAGCAGAAGGCTTTGAGGAGCAATCCGAGGGAGGGACTGAGGAGGGGCTGCTCTGGGTCCCAGAGGAACCGGCCTGCCGGGGACAAGGCAGGACCTGGGTACAGGGCAGGCAGGTGAAGGCGGCTGGAGATGAGCGACAGACACTGTCGTTGCCCGAGGAGTAATAGTAACAACAATAGTCCTCACATTAATCGAACACTTACAACATGCCAGCCCCTCACTGAGTGGCAGGCATCATCTCCCTGAGTGCCCTCCCGAACCCGTGAGTTAGAAAAATGTTATTGCCCTCATTTTACAACTGAGGAAGCCAGTTAGCGGTCAACAGCTGTAAGTGCTGGTGCCGGGAGCTGAGCCCACGCCATCTGACTCCAGACCCCAGTATTTTTCATCATCGTGGATCCAGGCATTCTTCAAATATCTGTTGAGTGCATGAATGAAATTAGCCTTTGGAAAGCCAGACCCAAGTCTTTTCCTGGACTCTCAAGTCCAGTTTGGAGGCCCTGTACTTCCTGTTCTTAGCAACAGTTCATACTTTAACTTACCCATGGGGTCCATCCTCTCCTCCTTTGGAGGGAAGTTTTGCAAAAGGGAGCAGAGAGTGGGGAGGAGAAGCTGTGGCCTAGAGAGGGTGAGCTAGTTCGCCCCAGGCCCACAGCCAGGGGTCAGAGACCAAGTGCAACCCAGTGGGCTCTGGGGCTCGGAGGTGAGCCCAGCCCAAAGCAGCACCCTGCATTCTTCCTGAAAACCCCGGGTTTCTGTCCTCTGCAGGCTGTGACCTGCCTGGCCACCCGCAGCTTGAGTGTTGGGGGCCCCAGTCTCTCTCAGCACTTAGCGTTTCAGGGCCTCAATCAAGGTCTTTGTCCAACGGGAATTCAAGCAAGAAACAGGGAGCTTGTGGAGCAGGCTTAGCAATGGTGAGGTGGGATGTGGGGAGGTGGAGGGACACAGGCCAATTAAATAGAGGCCCCAGTGTAAGAGGAAGGGTTAGCTAGGGCAGGGAGAAGAGGGTCGGGGAGAGTTCCCAGGCTAAGAAAACTGCCAGGGGGAAGGTCTTTTTTGAGTCAAAGGAACACCCGAATTGTTCACAATTGTTCCTCAAGTTTTATGTGGCTGGAGTGGAGGGAATGGTGGGAAGTGAGCTCAAATACGGAGAGGTTGGCGCATGGGTGTTCAGGGTTAGGACTCTGTGCTGGTGGGCAAAGGCTAAGCACACCCCATGGGCAGCTCCTCTGTTTGCTCCTAGGCTCAGCTCTGCCCAGTGAGGACCTTCAGGGCCTGTCCCACCCTAAATGGAGCAGAGCGGGCCGAGGATGCCTGCTGTCCCCTAAGTGCCCACTAGATGACGCCTGATTTCTACACTGCGGGGGAAGGTCAAATAAACGCCACGGCAGACTGGGGTGAGTGATTGAGTGTGTGTGTGTGTGTATGTGTGTGTGTGTGTGTGTCTGCACTTCAGTCAGGACACCCACCTGGAACAAGGGCTGTGAAGCGTCCTTGTGTATGACTCCTTTTGTGCCCCATCATACCCCCAAGAGCTCAGATTTTTCCCGAATTTTCCGGAGTAAGCAGCTGAAGCAGACATGTGCCTAAGGTCACTCGGCCAGTTCCCAGGAGAGTAAATGGATGCAGATTGCGTCTAGGCCTCCTAGATCCTGACATAGACCCCTATGCACTCTGCCACACCACAGGACCTGGTGGCAAAGGATCTGCTCTGGGTTACCCCAAAGGGAAGAACAGGACCCAACGGGTTGCTGTCACCAGGATATCCATCCTGGTTCACTTATCCATGTAGCGCATTTGTTGAGCACCTACTGTGTGCCAGGCACTGTAGTAGGCTTTGGAGAGCACTAGAGCAATGGGGAGCATAGACACGACGGAGCAGTCTAGCAGCTGTTGGTCAAGTAAACCAGCCAACTGTTCTGTCGTTACAGATTGTGGTAAGTGCTGTGAAGGAAACAGGCAGATTTGAGGAGGTTACAGGGTGGGCTTACTCTCTTGGGGTGGGGGTGGGGGAGGCAAAGGACTTTTAAGGAAGAGACCCGAAAGGTGAGAAGGTGCTGCCATGAGGAGGGTTGGGGGAAAAGCCAGCATCAGGGCAGAGGGAATAGCTGATGCCAAAGTTGCCAAGAGCCCGAGGGACCACATGGCGGTGGAGGCAGCGAGAAGGGGGAGGGAGATGAGGTCACCCAGGAGGCCAGGGTTCCTGCGCCCCTGCCCTGGTGGGGAGTGAGCGGTATGTCCCACATGCTGGGGAAAGGTAGGGGAGAGCTCTTAGCGGAGCGTGGCATGTTCTGCCTTGTATACTTCAAAGTCTATGCTGGCTTTGTTTGGGAGGCAGGTGACGATGCAGGGGAGAGATGATGGTGGCCCAGAGCCCGATGGCAGCTGTGAGGATGGAGAACAACCATCAGATTTTAGAAATAAAATCTATGGGATTTACAGATGGATTGGATGCAGGGCCATAGGGCTAGTTACCAAAGTAGGGAGCCTACGGCCCAAGTAGGGAGGTCATGGCTTGGGTGGAGGGTGGGAATCAAGCTTAGGCCTTGTTATTCCTGGAGCCACCCATCTGACCTCCTAGTAGAAAACTGGGGCAGGCAGGTGGAATTCATGGGAAAGGAGGGAGGTACTGATGTAACTTCAGGAGCCTCCAGATTGTACTTAACGTCAAGGGATTGGATGAGATCAAGCCCACAGTCCAGGCAACTCAACGATGAATGGGAGGTAGCAAGGGCCCATCCCTGCAGGTGTCCAGGGAGGCCAGCTCCCGTCCGGTGTCCTGGCTGCTAGAGAGGGGAGCCCCTCTGAGGGAGGTAGGACAGAACAGCCCCTAAGGACTCCAGAGACCAGGACCCAGGGTGGCCTTGGGGCTGCGTGGAAGAGCTGGACAGGCTGACTCTGTCTCTTTGTCTGCTGAGACCCTCCTTCCCAGCGGCATGTCCCCCACTGCCATCTGGCAGGGCCCAGAGACACAGGCCCCATGGTGGGGTTGGGGGGGCAGCCTCAGAGATGAGGCTGTAATTTCAGCTGAGGGCAGGGCTCCTTAGTTTCAGTGCCACCTGGTAGGACGTTCCTCTTTCTGGGACTATCGTCCCAGGACTATCTCTGCTGGCAGCCTCCTCCCTCCAAGGATGACCACGCAGCATGGCTCAGAAGAGGGACAGGCCCAAAGAGCTGCCTGCCCACCTGGAAAGGCAGCCAGGTGGTGCAGCATGCATCCTGGGGTGGCGGTGATCGGAGGGGGATGCCAAGTTTAATTAGCAGTTGGGAAGCCCTGTTACCTGCACCTGAGAGGCCCCCAGACTTTCATCTTCCCCACCCGCCTGGATGAAAGGGCAGGGAGAAGCCAGGTATTAATAGTAATTATTAGTTTCACTGATAAAGAGCAGGCACGGGATTATCACCAAGCCCAGCCCGTTCCCCGCTCTTTGTCTGTCTGCCCCTTTCCTCCTTCCTCCAGCTCCGTCGCTTTTCTCTCTCCTCTTGCCTCCTTCTCCCCGTCTGCTCCTTTTTCTCTTTTTCTTCTCCAAGCTTTGTCACTTCTGTCTGTTGGGTGGAGGGTGGGAATCAAGCTTAGACCTTCAGGACCCACCTGCCTCTCTGGGTGCCATCGGTTCTCTCTGTTGAGATGTCTGGGGCGCCAGGATGTTGGGGAGCACTCCTGTGCTTGTCTGGGTTCTGGAGGGAGGGTAGGAGGTGGTGGGGAGTGGCGGAGGGGTGTGCTAGGGTGTCCGTGTCCATGCATCCATTTATTCATTCACGGTTTTACAGATAGTTATTGAACACCTACCAAGTGCCAAGCCCTGGGCGGGGCCCTGGGAGTTTAATTCTAAACAGGACAGTCCTGCCCATGGGGAAGACGGACAACGAACAGTAAAACTGGCAAGTACACGTGAGGTCACGATTGTGATGCACGCTAGGAAGGGACAACCAGCAGCTGTGATGGAGAGCTATGTGGGTGGCCGCTGTGGACCGGGGAGGTGCTCTGGGGCTGAGAACCGAATGATGAGAGAGACCCAGTTGTGAGAGAAGACTGGGAAAAGAGCCTGCGGCAGGGAGAACAGCCTTTGCAAAAGCCTTGAGGCGGGAGTATAAACAGAGGATAAGGTGACAGGAGGGGGCAGTTGGAGAGGCAGGGACAAGATGAGTGGAGCAGGGTGGCCCATGGGCATATGGGCATGCCACCTCTGTGCTGGCACTGGGTCCCACGCTGGGTTGAACGCTCTGCTGTTACTGTTGTAAAATTCTCAATGTTTGAACCAGAGGTTCTGCGTTCTCATTTTGCTTTGAGCCCCATGAATTAGGTAGCAGTCCCTCGCTGGGAGAGGTCAGCAAAGGAAGTGAATGTCTGTGTGCAGAAACATGAGAGCCACTCAGCTGGTGAAGGAAGAAGGAAGAAAAGAAAGGAAGAAAGGAAGGAAGGAGGTGGGTCATCTGTGAAGCTGTCACAGGGCCACATTGACCTAGACCAGGGGCTGCTGTTCCGAGTAGAGGGCACACGTACAGATGTGGCCCCCATGTGCCCCAAGTCCTGCAGGGCCCGCTGCCTGGGGGCTCCCAGCAGCTGCGTGCACGGGTCTGAAGCAGCTCCATGAACAGGGGTCAGGCCAGGCTCATCCCATGCCCTACGTTGGGAAACACTGTGACTCCTTCGCCCCCGGTGGAGGTGGCCCTGTCTTGCCTGTAAGACCTGAGACTTTGGAGCCAGACAGACCGAGTTCAAATTTGGCTTTGACACTCTGTGGATGCTAATAATGAACTTGAGGTGATTTGCTTCTTTATACCTCAGTTTCCTTATCCGTAAAACGGGCCTCCCGACTGAGAGTCGCTGGGGTCATGAGAGCAAAGCTCTTGGCAGAGTCAGAGCTTGGTAAATATTTTCAATAATATTAATAGTTATAGTGATAATAATAAATCTCTGGCCACTGATGTAAACATTTGCCTCTGCCTCCGAATGTCTGCAGAATCATGCACAAGTCACTTAACCCTCCTGGGCTTCAGTTTCCTTTGCGGTTAAATTGGGTAATAGTGAACTGGCTCCAAGCAGGGGTGTTGGGATGATCCCACACCATCACTGCGGGGCTCCTTCGTAAACTGATGTCAATTATGGGCACAGTCCTGACCCCTTCTTCCACATCTGGGGGCAGGATGTCTCCAGATCTGCCCAGCGGGAGAGGAAAGCACCTTTGGTTCTTAGCAGGGCAGAGTACCGTGTCCCTGGATTCCCAGCCCTGTGTTGCTGTTGGGGAGCTGGAGAGTCTGCCTGGGAATGAACTTCAAGTTCAAGGTCAGTGGCTGGACAAGGAAGAGGAAAGTACAGAAGTTGGGGGGGTGGGGATGAACTGAGAGGACAAAGGATCTGGAGCCCATGCTTCCTTCTTCCCTGTGGGCAGGAAATCCCCGGAAAATGGTGATAATGCGTCTCTGACAAAGGGCCCAGGCAACAGTTCTGAGGGGCAGCACCCCCACTTCATCCGATTTGCAGAGTCTCCAAATTCCAAGGGAAACGCTGAGTAGCACCAGCACCACCCTGAGAAGGGGGGCCCACCACCCACAGGAGTCCTGGCCCTTCCTGAGTGAAGACCACGAGCTCTGGGGACAGACTGGCAGGTCCACCTCTAGGCATGGCCACCAACCAGCAACTTAGCCTCTCTGTGCCTCAGTGTCCTCATCCGGAACACAGGGTAATAGTCCCACCTTCTCAGAGTGCTGCTGGGAAAGCTCAAAGATTTGGAGCTAAGCCTGAGGTCCAAGTTCAAAGCCTTCTCCTACGTTCTGCTGTGTTTTGTTTATTTAATCAATAAATATTTGTTTGATCAGTAAATATTTATGCACCATATTTACGGCAGCAAAGGGTGGCAGCTAGGAGGGGTGGGCAGGACCTGATTGGTTCCTGGAGGAGCACTTGAGAAAGACTTAACAAATACTCAGCACTAGCTATGGGCTTAGCTTGTGAACGTGCAGGCTCCTTTCATGTTGAGGTGGGTATTAGCCAGTTAACAGAGGAGGGAGCCCAGGTGAAGCCATGGATGCAAGATCACCCGGCTGACAAGAACCAGCCCGGGGACTTGAGCCCCACCAGGCCCACCTCACTCTTCAGTTGGTGCTTTTCCAAATCTGGATTCCAGGTCTACCTTCCCGCTGCCTCTCACCCCACCCTGCAGACTCCTCCACTTTGGCAGATCCAGATCCCAGAAACCAAAGGCCTGGCTGTTTTCTGTTGCCCTCTATGGCAGGATCTTTGTCATTTCCTCCCTGGTTCTCCTGTCAGAATGGCCTTGGGCTCTCCCTGCAGGGGAAACCCAGCCTGGAAACGACCCAGCTTGGAAAAAGTGTGACTGCAGGTGACTCCTGCTGCCTGTCCCCTTGGCTGCAGAGTGTCTGGGTGCCTGGGCGTGGAGCAAGGTCGGACGGCTCACTGGATGGATGCTGAGCCAATGGCTCCTCAGGGCCCTCCCTCTGGCTCTGTAGCCTGAGACAGGGTGTAACCCCAATTTGGGCCTTAGTTTTCCCACCTGCAAAATGGGAACAGTAACAAAGCTCCAGTGTCAGGTCTCTGCACGGCATTTGGGCTGAGAGTGTCGGTGCTGATGGAAAGTCATCCTGCCCACCTTTCCTATTGGGCCCCTGTGAGGATGAAAAGGAACCGTGGTTACAAAGGGGCTTTGGAGTGGAATAGAGAGCCGGGTAATGGAGCAGAAACAGGGGCTGGGCACTGGTGACCAAGACCCTCCCCACCCAACTCCAGATTCTGCCTCACCCAGACTCCTGCCTGTGCTCAGGTGTCCCCTCCGCAGACCCTCATGGGGCAAAGGGCCGCCTGGGGCAAGGTTGGAACCAGGAGGGCCATGGGCCTGAAGCAAGCATCCAAAAGCCAAGAAACTGCCCACCTAAATACAATATTGCAGGGTGGAGCCTTCCTGCAGCCCCCCCTGACATTCTGCCCTGCTGGGCTTGCATTTGACTTTCACTGAAAGCAGAGACAGGAGAGGGAGAGGGAGTTCAGGAGTAGGAAGAGGAGAACCTGTGGCCAATAGTTACCTTGTGCCTTAAGGAGCCCCTTCTGCTCTCTTGGGCTTCAGTTTTCCCATCTGCACCATTCAGGGCGGATATCAGATGACCGCAGGGAGCCCCTCGGGCCCTCCCAGCCCCAGACTGTGGGTCTCTGACTTCTGCCCTCCTCAGGTCTGACTTCTGCCCTCCAGGCTCTAGCTTCCAGCAAATGGAGACCATTTCCACCCTCAAGGGATTCCACGTGGGATTTTAGCCACACTCCCCAGCTCCATCTGCCTGCCGCTGAGGCTCTCCAGAATGGACAGAAACCCAGGGAGAGAGGCAGGGTCATGCCCCGTCCCCAGGAGGACTCAGAGGCAGGAGCCTCACTTCTAGGCCTGTGCGCTTGGATGGAGAGATGAGGGGCAGGAGGGATGGCTGGAGAGGCAGCTCCATGTGGAGAGGCCAGCATCCTGGGTGCACGGTCACGCCCATCCCCGCTTCCAGGGGCTGGGCCAGATGGTGGGGCAGCTGAGGGGCGGCTTCTTGCTCCCTCCTTCCTTAGGGGCTCTGCAGGGGCCTTGATTTCTTTCCACACAAAAGATGTGTGTGTGTGTGTGTTGGGGGAAGCCTTATGCCCAGCAGACTCTGGGAATCATTTTAATCTGGTGGAATCACAGTTGCAGCATGACAGAACTTTCATGTGCCACAGAATTCTGGAATCTCCAAGGCACAGCTTCCCAGAAATTGAGAACAATGAGCCATAGATTTTAGGTTCCGCAGCTGCATGGTGCACCCCTGGAGCTGCTGGCCTTGCACGGCTGAAGGGCACAGGCAGGGTGACCAGCCTGGACTGCGATGTGCGGCGAGTATAAAATATAGAGTGGATTGCGAGGACTTGGTACAGAAGCAAGAATTTAAAACACTTCATTAATAATTTATTTTTTTAATAAAGATTTTACTTATTAGTTTTAGAGAGAGGGGAAGGGAGAGAGACAATGTATGGTTGCCTTTCACCTGCCTCCTGGCTGGAGACCTGGCTTGCAACCTGGTTATGTGCCCTGGGTGGGAATCGAACCAGCAACCTTTGGGTTTGCAGGCTGGTGCCTGATATATCCACTGTGCCACCAGCCAGGGCCAATTTCTTTATGTTCATTACATGTTGAAATGATACTGTTTTGGGTATATTGGGTTAAAGATATTATTTAAATTAATTTCACCTGTTTCTTTTTGCTTTTTCAAGTGCCTCCTAAGCAATGAAAAATTTCCCAAGTGGCATTTCAGAACTTTGAAGGGAGAGACTTTTAGAACCAGAGTTCCTGATGCTTACCCCACAGGCTGCGAGTCTTAGCTTTTCTCAGAGCTGGAAAGGATCCCAGGGGAGCCCTGGTCCCATTCGCACCCAATGCAAGGGCCCTCCGGGCCACACTGAGCAACACTGACCAGCCTCTGCCTACCCATCTCCCTCCACCCAGCTGTCACCCAGGGGAGAACGCACTGTTGGGCTTTGGGATGGTTAGTCTCCCTGAGTCAGGTGAGATTTTCTCCCCACAGCTTCTTCCAACCTCAGGGTTGGCTGGCTGAGCTAAGAGCTTCCAGCCCTCACCCCCACGACCCCATCCCCCATGGGCAAATCTGCATCCACCCCACTGAAGGCCGGGGTCTGGTCCTCCAGGTAGCAGGGCCAGTCTTCACACTTCTTCTTACAGGTGGGCTTCAGGACGCGCCCCCCTGCTGGGGCCCTCAGCTCCAGATGGCCTTTTCTGCTTCCCCATCCCTCAGCAGAACTGTTCCTGGGACCCCGATAGTGGATCCAGGGCCCTTCCAGCTTCTCCCAGTTTGTAATTTATCCTGTCTGGGTAAGTGGCCTGCACTTCATGACCCCTAGGCCTCACCCTGTTTCCAGCTCCAGGAAGGTGCACAATGGCTAACTGCAGTTGCCAGGACTTGGGGTGACACAGGAATCACGAGCTTGATTAAAGGTGTCCTAAATCTGCCTGGAAAATGCTCTTTTTTTTTTTATCAGTTTTCAGAGACGCTAGGGAGGAAGAAGGAAGAGGCTTTCTCGCTGACAGAGTGCCAAGTGGTAATGACTCACTCAGAGGGCCTCAGAAAGTCAGAGGAGGACCAGAGGTCAGTCAAAGAAGGCTTCCTGGAGGAGATAGACCCAGGGCTGGCAGTTCCAGGAAATGGGGCTGTTAGACTTGTGAAGAGGTAGAGGTGAGGGCATTCTGGGCAGGGGGGATGCTGGGCACCCATGGCACATACCCAGGGCTCAAGGGCCCCAGACTGTTGGGAGTAGGTGACAGAGGTGATGGGTCTGTGAGGGTGAGTCATCTGGCCGAGGATCACCTGGGAGTTAGCCCCTGCGGGTGTGTGTGTAAAGTAGACATGAACCACAATGAGCTATAGAGAGCAGTGTTGGATAAAATGACAAGTGACAACATAGCTATGCCAGGCATGGTGCTAAGTGGCTTCCTAATATTTAATCTTCCCAACACCACTTTGGGGTAAGTACTATTATCCTCATTTTACAAATAAACAACAAAGCCAAGTTATGTGACAGTGAGGGCTGACCTTCGTTAGATTCCAACACAGGACAGTCGGGTTCCAAAGGTCTTTTTTTTTTTTTTTTTTTTTTAATGTTTATTAATGAGGGAGAGGGAGAGGGAGAGAGAGAGAGAGAGAGAGAGAGAGAGATTTGTTGTTCCACTTATTTGTGCATTCATTGGCTGATTCTTTATTTTTTTTTCCCAACATAATTTATCTTTATTGTCTCCCTTTTGTGGCAGCCATTCCCTAGATCAAGGGAAGTAATCCAAACAGCCCGTGGGCCACTGTATTTTTTTTTAAGATTTTTATTTTATTATTTTTAGAAAGAGGGGAAGAGAGAGAGGCAGAGAGGGAGCGAGACATCAATGTGTGGTTGCCTTTCACCTGCCTCCAGCCACAGGCCTGACTGGAGACCTGGTTTGCAACCTGGTTATGTTGCCCTGGCTGGGAATCGAACCTGTGACCTTCGGGTTCACAGGCTGGTGCCTTACCCATTGTGCTACCAGCCAGGGAATTGGCTGATTCTTGTATCTTGTATGTGCCCTGACTAGGGATCGAACCCACAACCTTGGCATACTGGGATGACCATCTAACCTACTGTGGCTCCAAAGCCACACTAAATGGAGGTAGGAAGGTTGGGGTGAGCTGTGTGCTCAGCTTATGAGTGAATGAGTGCAGCTGTGCTGTGTGTGTGTGTTGGGGGTCTCCCTGCCATTTCCCTCACTCTTCCCTCCCTCAGCTCCATCTCAGGATAAGCCCAGCCCAGACAGGTGGGTGTGAGTAGAGGACCTTGGAATGATAAGAATCCCCATGCCTGTTGGAGCAGATAGCCCCAGACAAGAGTCTGGCCACCAGGTCAATCCCACAGCCAGTTTCCTCCTGGAACAACACTCCCTCCTCCCTGCACCATCATGTTGGCACATCTTCAAGGGCCCAGAGATGGTGTTTAGACTTGACCCTGGAAGTCCTTCCTTGTTGGTGCCACCTTCTTCTCAGCTTCTCATGCACACACACCGCGGGGCATTGGGGAAGGGTGACAGGCAGAAGCCTCCCCAGGTTGTCTTATTTCAGCCTTGTTACTGGGGTGATGGGGGCAGGCCCCTGCTCCTGCTCCCTGCTCCCTGGGCCTCAGTTTCTCCATTTATGTAAAAAGGTGGACTGCATTCTTTAAGGGATCCTAAACTAAGACAGAAGGAGGCCCAGGAGAATAATGCAAGTAAACAAAGCGGGCCGTGGATGTGTGTATGAAGTGGTGGCTGTGAAGAACTGGGCAAGCAACTACCAGACCAGGTGACCTTGACCATCCTTCCCTGCTTCACTAGGTAGGGGCCTTTCTGGACCTGCACTGTGGAGGCACCAGGATCCTGAGCCTCAGTTTCTTTAACTAGAAAAGGGAATTGTTATGCCTACCTCCTACCCCACAGGAGTGGTGAGAATAAACTAAAATAATGGAAATCTTCTGGAGAAATCTCACTCTCCTTTTTATAAATTAATGTAATTTTTGATTTGAGTGCTGTTGAAACTATTTCACTTCAGGTGACCGAGTGAAAGAGAACTGAAGAATAAGCAGATCAGGAGGTGGAGGAGTGGATGAAACTTGGCCTGGGAGGAGGTCAAAGTCAAGGCAGAGCTCCTCTGAGGAGCAGCTCAGGGGTTTGGGAAAGTTCTTTCCGCTCTGGCCCCAGGTACCTGCCCTAGTAAAAGTGTGAGCTAAATTCTGTCACAGCATTTAGAGACCACACAAGCACAAGCTTCTAAGTGTTTTTCTTTACCAGGTTGTAATTGGTGCATCACAATGAAGACTGTAAAAAAAAAAAAAAAAAAAAAGAAAAAGAAAAAAAGAAAAGGGAAATTAAACAATTTACATTTGTTTACAAAAGCCATTATCTCCTCTGTGTGAGGATTCTAAAGATCTTTTATTCCTCCATCTCTATTCTCTTGGTCAAATTGAACCCTCCAGAGATTTGGAGGATTGTGGCCAGATGGTCAGAAAAAATGTTTAGCACAGCTTGGCTCTTTTTGGAAGAGGGGATCCCACAGGTTGGCCAAACCTCTATTTTCTCATCTTTAAAATGGGGTGAAATATTTTCCATTGTGTCTACCTCTTAGGGCTGCTGTGGGGTCCCAAGAAATTGTTTTACAGAATGGGAAAATGCTTTATTAAAACAAAGCAAAACAAAACAAAACATGGCCCTGGCTGGTGTGGCTCAGTGGATTGAGTGCCAGCCTGCTAACCAAATAGTTGCTGGTTCAAATTCCCAGTCAGGGCTCAAGCCTGGGTTGCAGGCCAGGTCTCTAGTAGGGGGTTTGCATGAGTTAACCACACAGAGATGTTTCTCTCCCTCTCTTTCTCTTTTCCCCTCTCTCTAAAAATAGATAAATAAAATTGTTGAAACAAAACAAACGAACAAAAAACACAGGTGAAAGGGATTGTGCTAGTGGAGTATTAGGCCCAGGGGCAGCTCCTAGGAGTAAGATGGTCTGCGGATGGTGTGGCCCACATCCTTAGGTTCTGCCTGAAACAGGAAACCTGGCCCCAGAGAGGGTCTGCTTTGGAAACCAGCTGCAAAGGCTCTTTGAATAGCAGTGGCATCAATGGCAATGGGTGTACAAGAGGGAAGGGTGGGAACAGACCCCATTGGAAACAAGGAGATGGGGCATAGACCCAGGTGGTCTTGCACAGTATGGGGACACCTGGGCATGGGAGGTAGAATAAAATAAATAGTGATGGGAACTTAGTGTTTTAGTTGGATGGATCTGGCTTTGAGACCATCTCTACCACTTGTGCCTGGGTGACCCCAGGGAAGTTGCTGCATCTCTCTGGGCACAATGCTCCCTGAACAGCTGAGTAGCAAATAGAAAGTGTGTGGCAGACACCAGCATAATCAATCAGATTTCAGAACATTTCAGATTCATTGTTTATTAGAAGCATGTATTACCTTCCCATTTCACAGATTTTTCTCCCTTAACAGATATCGAGGTCTGCCAGAAGCAAATAATCCTGGTCCTTCAAGGATCCGCTGTGTGTGTGAGGGGTGGGGGGAGGAAACTGTTACACGCTATGGTCAGTGCTGTAATTATGGTGACCATGTTATCCAACCACAGATCAAGTCATGTGGTCTGACAGAGGTTATTTTTCTACCTCCCCTGAAGTCCAACAGGAAATCGTGTTTCATTACACATTCATTGAGTTACATTTTACTTTTTTAAAGAAGAAAGTGACATGAAATTGGGATTGTCCTTGACAAATCCCAGTATAGTCCCAGAAAAATCACTCATGAGGAGGGGTCTGTACAGAGCCCTAGCAAGAGCAGGAAGACTTCCTGGAGGAAGTGCTGCTCCACTGAGCCCTTGAAGGCTGACCAGGCCTCTAGGCAGAGAAGGCGTTGGGGGCCTAGATGTCCTTGGGACAGGACCTTCCCTTCTTGCTCTAAAGCCATCCTTGCTGGGAACTGGGGATGCTGGCTGAAATAGGCAGCTATGTTTGTTCTCGGTTGCATTTCACTTTCATTGTTCCAATGACCTCCTAGAAAACAGAATTGTGACAGGCCACAGGGTAACCACACGGCTACATTGCTTTGTATCTTCTGACTCATTTCACATGATTGTCTCAGCAGTAGACAATACATTCCAGAGGGCAGGGGCCATGACCATCTTGTTCATCTCTGCATTCCTCTCCTCCCCACCCCAATTCCAGGATGACGAGAGGACGACTATAAGAAACGCACGAGTCAACGTCAAAGGAATAAAAGAATGAAGTACCATTGATGGGTATTTTGTAGGGAGACAGTGTCCCCTGTTTTACGATGACTCCATTGACTCCCGATTCATCCGTTTAGTCAGTTAGTATGAGCGGGTTGCCTATCCTGTCCATGGTGTCCTTGCAAACATGGGCTTCCCTGCCAGAGCTCACTCTCCAGAGAGACAGCCGACAAGTCACTAGAGGGGCGATGAGGAGGCAGATGTGATGTATAGACCAGGAAGCATGGTCTGGATTAAGGGGGTAAGGAAAGCACCAGGAGGAGATGAAATTTAACTCGATATCCAAAGGATCACAATTAATCACTTAGCTTCTAAGTGGCAAAGCTAGTGAGTGTTTAAACCCAGGTAGCCCTGGTCAGTGACAGGCATCACACTGAGAACTTGACATAGTTAACTCATTTTACTCTCACAACAGCTCTATGAAGCACATACTGTGACTACCCCTGCTTTAGAGATGAGGAAACTGAGCACAGGAAGGTTGAAAAACTGGCCCAAGGTCACACAGCTTGGAAGTGGTAAAGCCAGTATTCAAACCCAGGCAGTCGGGCTTGAGTCCACATACTTAATGAAGAACTTGGTAAAGGTGAACCAGGAATGGACCATTTAGGACAAGAGATGAGCTGGACAACAGGCAGAGAATTCACTTTAGAGCACTGGGAAGTTGTTGGTGGGTTTGAGTAAGAAATGGGCACAAGGAGATTGCATTGCAATGAGCAAAACAGGAAGTAGCAAGAGTACTTAAGAAGCCATTAAAGCAAGACAAGACATTAATCCAAGGCAGAGACATCTAAGATGGTGGTTTGGACTAGGGTGGCAGTAATGAAGAATTGAGGGTGGATTAGAGAAAAAAACTGGAGGCTGAACCAGTGGGACTGGCTCCAGGAAAGGATGTGGGGACAAGGGGCTAGTATCAGAATTTTGAACACACTGGATGTGAGAATGGGTCTCACAGGAGGTGGCAGGTAATGGGTTCAGCCTTGGACTTGTGGAGCTGGGACAGCCAAGGGGAGTGCCCAGTGGGCTATGGGGAAGCCACCTAGGGTTAAGGAGGGGGGTCGGGGCAGGGGTGGCTGTCAGCACAAAGAAGGTCCCCAAAGCTCTGGGAAATGTGGGTGGGTCCCGAGGGGAAGGAGAAACAAGACAGTTTTCAGAGAACCTCCCCGGGTGTGGTTGGAAATGTAAGTCCTCAGCCTCTCCTAGACACAGGGAGGCCACTTCCCTGGGTGGGGCCTTGGCTCACCTCTTTACAGGTTTTCTGGGTGATAAGGAGCTGGAGGGCTTTGGGTCCAGCTTGGTGAACAGCAACTCAGAAGACCTGAAAAGAACAGGAAGAGTGCTTAGTGATAGGAGTCCCCCTAGATCACAGATGCTCCCCCAAAGCAGTGGATCTGCAGCTCCATTAACAAAATGCAGCCTCTCACTCATCTCAGGTCACCTTCCCAGTCACTGTCCCACAGTGTGGCTCTTATCACTTCCTTCACCTACCACCAACCTTCTCACTCCATCAGGCCCTTGGATAATGGAGACCTGTCATCTGTTCCTAACCCTCCTCTCCAGTCTTCTTGCTTATTCTTTCCTTTCTGCTTCTTCCACTCTTCTCTCCCTGCTCCCTGCCTCCTGCTCATGCAACACTCAACTTTTCCCCAGTGCTTTCCGTGTGGCCTTTGTACAGGTTGTCTGTTGTGCTGAGAATGTCCATCTCTCTACACCCCAACCCCCCTACCCGTTCCTCTTGATCCAGGTCAGAGGATGCCTCCCTCAAAATCTCCCTCATGCTGCTTTCCTCTAAACTGTGGGTCATAGCACATGCACGCCTTTGGCTCTGACAGTCTTTGAACACAGGGAGGGACATGCAGGGAACCTCCAAATCCATGGCTTGTCACACCCTGCATCTCCTTACCAGGAGCACAGTGCCTGGTACAGGGAAGATGCTCACAGGGCCTTGTGTGGATAAAAATGGTCTTCCAAAACAGAGATTTGCATGAGTAAGATTCTAGGGCAGGGGTATCAAACACATTTCCACCAGGGGCCACATCAGCCTCGCAGTGGCATTCAAAGGGCGGAATGTCATTTTTAAGACTGTATAAGTGTAACTACTCCTTAGCAGTTAAGCGAGCTGGATAGAAACAAGGTGGACGGCTGGATTCGGCCTGCGGGCCTTGTGTTTGCCACCTGTGTTCTAGGGACTTACTTAGCCTGCCCAAGATCCAGACCATCTTCAAGGACCCAGGGCTACCGACCACAGGAGCATAGGTTATAGAGGAGAATCTGCTGGTAGATGCTGATTTCCCTGGTCATCTTGGTGGGTTGATGGGAGTATGTACGAGGAAATCACAAACCTATCTTTGAACATGGCCTGCAGTTTAGGCTCATGGCTGCCACCATTAGGTTTGGTCCTGTCCGATTATGCTTCATCCAAAGCTGTCACAGGAACGTGTCTGGGAGTCAGAGGCCTGATCTCATTCCCTGGCATCTCCCCCACTAAGACATTAGTGGGCTGGCTGAAAACCCATTCCTTTCACCACAAGGAGGTTACATTTGAGGGGAACCAGGATGAGTCTATCCTGCTCTCATGGTCACACTTGGCTTCTCTACCTCCCTTTGCTGTGTTCTGGTTGCCTGTGTGTTTTTGAGCTTCGCTCCTACAGGGAGATAATCTTGAGCCTCTGGAGGTCTTTAACACCAATGCGCTGCTTCCCAAATTTGCCCAGCCTCGTCCCAGACCCACTTGGAATCAGTATCTCAGGGGGAGGGGCCTGATGGTCTGCATATTAGCAAGCTCCTTTAGGCTCACTCATCAAACCCCCACCCCACCCCCATTTGTAGGCTGCCTCAGGGCTAAACCCCTCAGCCTGGAGCAGCCAGATCTGAGTTCGGGCTGAGGCCCTCACCTATGCCTGAGACTCCCAGAAACCATCCCATCTCTCTGGGCCTCCTGGGCCTCATCTGTCTGATGAGGACGGACACTGAAATGTCACCCTTGCAGGGCGGTTGAGGAGCTTGAGATAACACTATGGATGGGAAACTGAGGCTTGGTGGAAGAAGAGATTTGCACAAGGTCATCTGCCTGTTAGGTGCCAGGCTCTGGGGACTCATCTGGGAACAACTTGTTGGGAGACATGATATCTCAGTAAACAATGAAACCAGTAAATGAACCAGATAACAACGATGAAGGAAATAAAGGGGTTTTCTAGAGTCAGGGCAAAGGTGGGGAGGGGAGTCTGCAGTCATGCCCAGGTGGAGGTCACTCCAGCAGACAGCTGGATGTCCAGGAGGCTTGTGATGAGACCCTGCCGGGCTGTCCTAAGCCCAGTGGTTGCAGAGCCCCTAAGCCCGGGGCCTGGGTAGGGCTCTCCCAGGGCCCTAGCAGGGGCGGTGGGTGTGGGTCTTTGTCTCCGTTCTAGCAGAAGCCTCTCCGACCCCCAAGCGCTGTTCCCTCTTTGACCCTGAATAACTTGTTGGTTTCCCCCGGGCTTTGTTTCCTCGGGGTCACCACCTCCCGGACGCCCGGCAGCCGGCTACCGGCCCTCGTGGGTCCCGTATCTGACACCCCCCTCGGCCCCCGCCCCCTACCCGCTCCGAGACTGGGGTCAAAGGCAGCCCGTGTCACGTGGTCGCCGAGCAGCACCGAATCAGCCGGGAGAGCCGAGGGAGAATCCGGCTGGAAACCGAGAAATCCAGCCCCGATAGCAGCGCGGGGTCCCGCCCCAGCCCCCGGCCCCCGGCTCCGGGCGCTCGCCGCAAGCCTACCGACGGCCCCGGTCTCCGGAGCCGATCTCCTGCCGGCACCCACGCTCCATCACGGGATCGAGCCCTGCTCCCACGGCCGCGATTCGGGAAGGTAGGCGCCGGGGCCGGAGTGGGTAAGGGGACATGGGCTAGGGGAGCCCCTCCGAGCGCGGGTTCGCCTGTCCATGCTCCGCGGGCCAGTGGGGGCTGAGGGAGCTCGCCCCAACTTTCAGTCGGAAGGGCGACCCCCACCTCGCCATCGCGGGAGGAGGGGGAGGCTGCAAGCTGCCCCAGAGCTGTGCTGGGGGCCGGGACTGGGGGCTGGGCACTGGGAGGGTGCGGTGAGGGTGGAGTGGGGGAGGAGAGCGAGCCGGAGGCGGGGCGGGCGGCGGCGGCGGCGGCGGCAGCGGCGGCGGCGGCGCGGATCGGGGGTGGGAGCGGCAGGAGGTGGCCTCGAAGGGGTTAACCCCGGCCGGGGCCAGAGCCCAGCAGCTTTCGCACGACTGGGGGACCCAGGAGTCCTGTGACTCGCCCAGAGGGCCTCCTTCCCCGGCTAACGCCTCAGCTGTGGCAGGTAAGAGGCCGAGAGGGCCGGGACCAGCCGATCCACTGTCGCCGAGTCGCCCGGGCCGGAGCCGGTCGTGCAGGCCGCGCGGGGCCAGAGCTGCCGCCGGCGCAAGTTTGGTGCGGGCGGGCGCCGGGCGGGCCCCGCGCTCGGGGTGGGAGGACAAAGGGGTGGGGGACAGCGCGGGGGCTGGGGGCAGGCCAGGGTGCGCGCGAGGGCAGCGCGGCAGCTGTAGGTCACGGATAATGTCACTCACAAGGAATGCCCCCTCCCCCTTTTCTACTCACAAACAGGGGAAACTTTTGTCTGGCGAGGGAGGGGGTTAGAGGCCGGGTCCCCGCTTCGGGAAGGGTAAGGCAGCAGGACCGGTTTTCTCTGGGCTGTGAGCGGCCTGGTCTATAGCGCCCCTCTTCCCTTTCATTCTTGGGAGCAATGAGTCCGGCTTCGAACGCTGCCCTTTAACACCCGGGGATCGGGTGAGGAGGGAGCAATCGTGGACGGGTGGGCTCTGGGACGGGGGAGTGGGGCTCTCTGAGGACTGGCTTCCTGGCTCTTTTCCAGAGACGGGCACCTGGGTCACCTGGGTCATGCCAGGGCCAGGGAATACAGAGCCCTAACCCCAGTCACAGCCTAGTGCTGTTACCACCACCCTTACACTTCCCACTCCCTCCCCCCAGAGAAGCATTCCGAATGTCCTGGGCAGCATTGGCCCCTGGTCTGTGGTTCAGGCGCACCTGGGTGTCTGTTACTTTCCAGCTGCGTGACCTTGGTTCTTTACCTTCTCCTAGCCTCAGTTTCCTGGCCTGTGAAATGGGCAAAATTTAGTATCTGCCAGAATAATGATGCAATGAGGACATGTGGGACCTCAGTAAACAGTGGCATGTTTATATTCAACAAGCATTTATTCTCTGTTTACTGTGGGCTAGGCACTGGGCGAATTGCTTTATGTGTATGATCTTATTTCATTCTTTGGCATTACTATTGACATTTCGCAGAGGGGAAACTGGGCACAGAATGGCAAAGGCCACACAGGTGTTCAGTGGTGGAGCTTGGAGGTGACTCCCCTCCCCTAGCCTGAGTCTCAGCTAATACGACTTTGTAAATAAGCAAGCTCCTGCCATGACTGAGCTCACAGTTTCATCTTCCGTTGAAATTATGAGGACACCTGTCCCTTCTCCCCATTACCCTTACCCCGAAGTGATGCTCCTTCTGGCTGGTACTGCTGTGGGTGAGGTCTTGTGCCCTGGCCCTTATTGTGGGCAGCTGGAGCGGGAGGGGAAGTCAGTTGGAACCTGGGCTGTTGAGCTGGTGAGAGATGTAAGGCCACAGGATTGCTATCTGAATGTCCTCTCGTGTGGCTCATCATCAGAGTCTCAGTGCTAAGCCTATGGGCTGCTCTAGGTGCCCGAGCCCCAAAGATCCTTGAGGACGGTTATGGGGAGTGGACTTTGAGCCAGAGTCAGGACTGCAGAACCCTAGTGGAAAGCGCATGTGTGCGTGAGTTTCTGAGCCTGGAGCACACTGTGGGTTCTCATGAAATACCCTGCAAGTGAATTGGTGGGTTAGCCCCGACTTCCACTGTATTTAGTTCCTTGTGACAAGGATACCACCTCAGGACTGCTGATCAGGCTTTCATTGGAGTCTTTTTTTTTTTTTTTAATTTTATTGTTGTTGTATTACATCCATCCCCTTTTTGCTCCCCTCTGTCCCCCTCCCCACTCATCCATTCCCCCCAAAGTCAGTCCCACCTGTTGTCCATGTCCATGGTTCCTTTATACTAGGTTCTTGTCTAAGCTGCTCCCCTTTCTTGCCTCTGCCTCCCCGCTCCCCCCTCCCTGGAGTCTTTTGAGTAATTTCTTAAAACATGGAAAGCAGATTATTAGTTCATAAATGACATCTTAAGGCTACGGCGTGCGATAGATAATGAAAGAAGTTCTTGGGAGGGGAAAGTTGGTGCATGGCTGTTCTAACTGCCCTGGGGGCTGAGAATAGGGCACCCTCTTGGGTAGACAGTCCACCTTCAGCTTGTAGGAAACCAGTGGAAATTCCACTACCAGCTGGACTTTGGGGGGACTGGGAAGAGCAGGGAAAAGAGTAGAGGGACTGGAAGGCTGAGAGGAGTTCTGAGCAATGAGGATGCCTGTTGGCACATGGGCCGACTCTCTTTGTCACGCTCAGAGCAGCAATGAGTCCTTTTGGAGAATCCACAGGTGAGGGGGGGGCGGGCGGGGGGTGCAGCCAGCAAGCAAGAACAAGTGGAAAGCTAGCCTCCCCTGAACAAGGGGGTGTGCAAGGAATAGTTTTTCAATAGAAAGTTGAGGATGTGGTTGCATGTAGGATATCATAGGCTGGGGTTGGCCTAGGAGCCAAACTGAGAAATTCAGAAATGGGCTCCAGCCTCTCTTGGCCCTCCTCTGTGGACCCGCTTAGCCTGTCTTCCATACTTTGGGACCAAAGCGAGGCCTGAATGTCCCCAGAGACTGGGCAGACTTCTGCCGGGTTGGAATTTGCTTTGGGGTATGGCTTGAAATATCTGGACTGTTTGGAAGAGCCGGACATTCTTTACTTGAAATGGAACATTAGGGTAATTTGTTAAGTATATATGGAAAAAGTCCATGGACAAGGGTGGTAGAGACATGAAATGGGCTAAAGGTGCTGCTGGCTTCCGACTGGAGAGGCTGCTGATCTGATGGGGGAGGGAAGACAAGGATCAAGTGATGGCGAACTTGATCAGTGATACATGGGCTTTGGAGAGTCAGAAGAGAGTAAAGTTCCTTGGCTGTTAATGTCCACAGGGCTTCCTTGGAGATCAAGTATTGGCGAGGCCGCAGACCGGGAATCGGGGCCGTGGGAGATAGGATCGGTGTGGGCAGCTTGCTGTATCTGCTCGGGAGTTTGGATTTTATCCTGCGCTGGTGGAGAGTCCAGAGGGTTGTAAGCAGCTCGTTGAGTCGATGCCTGTTACTGTGCCTCGTGCCAGGCTTCTCACAGACGCTCCATTGAAATCTCACAATACCCCTGCAAAGGAGCTGCTGCTGCTGGTAACCCCCACCCTGCCCTGTTTCAGATGGGGCCATGCAGCCTCAGAGGGATCGAGTCACTGACAGGGCTATATTTGAACGCAGGCCTGAACTGTGTCTGCCCAGGCCATTTGGCCAAAGACGATGGCAAGACTGGCTGGGTTGCAACCAACTCAGAGATGATGCTAATTGTGGTCCAGCAGAGAGCTGACCAAAGTCTGACTCAGGCTATGGGGCCAAGAGGGAAGGAGGTGACTGCAGGACTTTGTAGCTGTCTTGGGGACTGAGGTCTTCACAGGCAGTATAAGGTTTGGGGAAGGACCCTTAAGTGGCAGTGTCACTGCTTTCAAGTCCCTGTGGGGCTCTCTACAGGCAGAGGGCATAGTCTTGTCCTGCATGGCTCCTGTGGGCACAGACCACACCAAGGCGACAGGGAAGCTGATGAGAATAAGGTCCTCGGCAAAAGAAGGAGGTCCCCGTTGCTGAAGGTATGCAAAGGGGCTGGAGAGTTGGAGAGGGTACAGGAAGCGTGTACAAGGCGGGTTAGTCCTGGGTGACCTCTTTCAGTTCCCGTTTTAGCCTAGAATCTCAACATGAAGGGTGGTGCTTGGCCCATGTCCACCCTGTTTTTCTCATTGCTTTTTGGAACTGCCCCTTCATTTACATTTCGGGAAGCTCCTCACAAATGCCAGGCGCAATGCACTGCCTGGAAAAGTCCTTGCCCCGTGGGATATACTCAGCCCAGCTGGCCTTCTAGGGGCCTCTCGGGATGTGTGGATCAGCTGCCAGAGACTGTGTTTTCACAGAGGACTGGGACCATTTTCTTCCATTTCCCAATCTGTGAAATGGGTTTAAATTCTCTTTCCTCAAAAATGAAGAAATCAGGCTGAATCGTGAATGAGGCTGAATTGGTAGGGGTTAGAGAAAAAGGCTGGTGGGTTTGAGGGTGGGGATTGGGAGGGGTAGGGTGCAGGGCAGGGCTCTCACCCTCCTTTCCTGAAGTAGAGGTTAAAGCAGGATCTTACAGTCTTGGGAGGTTTGGAGCCTGGTGGAAGGGGTGAGCATGGATGTCTTGGATCATGTGATGTCAGGGCTAGAGCCAGTCTATCACCAAAGGAGTCACACTGGGGATGAAGCCTTTTCTTTTCTTTTTTAAAAATATTTTTATTATTTTTAGAGAGAGGGGTAGGGAGAGAGGCAGAGAGGGAGAGAAACATCACCCTTTGTCTGCCTCCAGCAGAGAAAGGTTGCCTTTCTCTGGTTGCCTTTCACCTCCTCCAGCTACGGACCTGGCTGGAGACCTGGCTTGCAACCTGGTTATGTTGCCCTGGCTGGGGAAGCGAACCAGTGACCTTTGGGTTTGCAGGCTGGCTCCTTATCCACTGTGCCACCAGGTAGGGCTTTGAAGCTTTTCTTTCTTTCTTTCTTTCTTTTTTTAAAAGATTTTATTTCATTATTTTTAGAAAGAGGGAAAGGGAGAGAGGCAGAGAGGGAGAGAATCAATGTATGGTTGCGTTTCACCTGCCTCCAGACACAGACCTGGCTGGAGACCTGGTTTGCAACCTGGTTATGTGCCCTGGCTGGGGAATCAAACCTGTGACCTTTGGGGTCGCAGGCCAGCACCTTAACCACTGTGCTACCAGCCAGGGCTGAAGCTTTTCTTAATGGAGGCGAGTTAGTGTTAAGGAGCCTCCTGACCCTTTTTATTCCTATCGGTTTTATTTTTTGATACAGATTGGATTTACTGAATTTAAGATGTATATTGTGAATGACCATTTACTTATTGGAAGGCAAGGTACGGGAGGTTGGCTAAGCGACTGCAGCTCCCCGTCGCCCATTCTCCTTCAGCCCCAAGCAGAGCCTGCCTTTCCTCTCTCCCTGCTGTGGGTGCCCCTTCCCTTCCTGCCTCCACATCTCTGCTAATGGTGAGCATACTGCATCCCAGCTACTTCCTGTCACCCCCCAAATCCTCCCCCACCTGTACCCAGCTCCAATGTCACCTCTACTTGCAGTCATTCCTTTTTTTTTCCATGGAGTCGTTCCTAGTTCCGTAGAGTTGGCATTGCCTGCTCCCTGTGCTAGATGTGCAGAGCCTGTTGTCTGGCCCTCTCATGGGCCCTTCACACACCCCAGCTTTGGATCTTGGTTCCTTAAGAACGTGTCTCGTCTTCCTTGGACTCAGTGCTCCAGAAGTAGGGGCTGCATGTGGCCCATTTCTGCATGGGCGGAGGTGGACAGTGTTGAAGGTGGACTCAGAAGTCCCGATTCACACCCCAGCACCCCCTCCAAGGGCTGTGGGATCCAGAACAGGTTGCCTCAGTCTCTCCTCTTCCTGGCCCGAGATGGCTTGTTTGGTTGATGAAACTGAGGCCCAGAGAGATAGGACAATTTGCATGGGGCGTGGGAGCTGCTGGGCTCATCCAGGAAACCTGGCAGGATTTCCTCTTTTCGTCACACCTGTTTTTCCTCTTCTCTCCTTTTATTAAGGTTAAGGTGCTCAAGTTCTGTAAGTCCAGACTAGAGGCCATGTTGAACCGTATCTCAAATGCATGCCAAATGAAATGACCTGGTTGGCAGACCCTGGGGCTTCCCCCAACACCCCAGGGACACCAGGCCCAGACTGTGTGCTAAGGGCTGGAGCCTCGAGAGGGCTCCTGCCCAACCTCCCTGTGGAAGTGGGAGAGGATGGTGGCAGGGGAAGGTGACCTGGACCAGGCCTTGGAGCAGCTGGCTAGGACACAGGGAACAGAGGCTGAAACTAGGCTTTGGAGCCAGATAGTCAGGTTCATATCCCCATGGGGCCTCTTCCTACTTGGAGGATGTGGGGCAAGCTGTTTAGTTCCTTCTGCTGGTTTCTGAGGGGCTACTCTGGCCAGATGAAGCACTGGAAACAAGAAAACTTAAATAATCAGAGCTAGCCAAGGTGCCAGGGGCTGTGTCTGGAGGTGTGGCATGGAATCCTGGTGCTCACGTGGTTGAGATGTGGTGGGGTCTCTGGCTGGGTTCAGACCTGAGGTCCGACTCCACAAGGCCGGGCGTGGATTCTCATCACCCCCAGGCCAGCCAAGGAGCAGCCTGTCCGGGCAGGTCCAGGGTGGTAGTTGGTGAAGGTTTGCCATAGTCATTGCGCAGCTGCAGCAGCCTCTGGTTCACCCGGCCTGCCCAGGCAGAGGCCAGATGAGGAGAAATGAGTGTCGGTATTGCAGGGCCTCACTGTGCTGCACCCCCCTGCCCAGAGTCCCTTCCTGCTCTCCTTACGTCTGGGCAGCTGCTGCTCTTACAGGAGTGTCAGCATCGCCTCTTCACGGACGCTGCCCTTGATGCACCTGTAGGTGAAGTTCGCAGCTCTCAAAGTCAGTCTCTGGACCAGTAATGCCAGCTTTATGGGGACTAGCAGTTTGTTTTCAGAAGCCCTTCAGGTAATTCCGATGCAGGCTCAAATTTGAGAAACACTGGTTAGGTCATTTCTAGAAAATTGATGCGTCTCTCCTTGAGCTGCCAGCAGATTCAGACACCCAGCAAACGTGGGGACCCAGAGGAAAGCTCAGTCGCTCTCTAGCCTGTCTTCAAGGAGCCACCATCTTGTAACAGCTTTCTAACCCCAACCAAACATCCTGTGATGCAGTGATGGGGTTCAATAGCACCCCAACGGGACTACAGGAGACATTGGTGAGGCCACTTGAGGAAGGCAGGATCTGGGGACTTGAAGAGGGTGGGGTGGTTTGCGGGTGGCCAGGACGGGTGCCAGGAGCAAGCTGGCCATGTTCTGGGACTGGGGAGAGTGTGGGCCCTGCTTCGAGATGGGTGTGTGCTGGGACAGGGCGCGAACACGCGTGGGTGGTTACAGCAGCCAGATGTGATCCTAGAGGGCTAAGGGGCCTTAACTGTCACCAGTCTGGTGGTTTTAAGCATCTCAATAACTTGAATGAAGATCATTCCATTGCTACTCACATTTACTGGGAGCTTAACAATGCTTGTTAGGCACTTCCATGTGGCTGTATCTGGAGTAATCCCCAGAATAATCCTATAAATTAGGCACTGTTATTGTCCCCATTTGTAGGCGAAAACACTGAAGCCATGTAGCCGTAGGGTGGTAGGTCTAGGATCCTATAGAATTCCATGAGGGTGCTTAGAAGCATGATCCCATTGGGGAAAGGTTGGCGAGGGATTACCCTGGGGTGTTCATGTAGGAGGCACACTTGGATGGGTTTTCTAAAGCTATGAGGATGTATCAAATGAGTGAATCAGGCTGGGGGGTGGGGCGCGGTGGGATTGTGTTGGGTGGTTAGAGCTCAAGCCTGCAACTGGGGCCTCCCCTGCAGACACTGTCCCTCTTCCCATCTTAGGGATGGGCCGTCTGAGGCACAGAGGAACTCAGGGCTGAGTTCCAGAGTCCATGGTGAGGGCAAGAGGTAGGACCGGAGAGAGAAAAGGGGGTCTCTTCTGGTTCTAGCAGGAGGGGCGTGGGTTCGAGATCAGAGCCCACAGTCTACCCTGCTGTTCTTTTTTGCTCAAGTGTCCCTAGGGCTCCAAGGACTTTCTCACCCCAACGCTCCCCTTCGTTCCCCAGTGGGAGACTAAGGCCCAACAAGGAGCCAGGCCTCGCCCACACAGGCCCACACACGGTGTCAGGATTGGGACCAGAACTCGGAACGATCGCTGTTCTAACCAGGGAAGGGGTTGGTTTGTTTCCTGAAAACTGTCCCTGCCCCCCACTCCCCATCTTTGGCGGGCTGGGTAGCTGGGAGCCCTCAGGGTGGCCCCGAGCAATGCTGGGGGGCAGAGATGGGTGTGCTCTGGGGGGAAAGCCGCCAAGGAGAGGTGGGGCAGCTTCCAAGAGGAAGAGTGCCAAGAAGCCCGAACCCCAGACGGAAACCAAATGTATTTTCTTGGTCCTCAGAGGATAGTTGGAACAATGGAAGTAGGAAGGGGGAAGTTGGACTATAAAAAGGGCTTTTTGATATCCTTTAAAAAAAAAAAAATCATAGTCTTTATGTTTGACTTTTGTTTTTCTGGAGGATGTTTATGAAACTTCCCGAAGCAGGATCCCTGGGCCTCGTGAAGTTTGTCAGGGGCTTTTGTCTGTAGACGTGGACTTTGGATCTGGGAAGGACTTGATAGGGTCGTCTCCCCATTTTACAGTTGGTGGAACTGAGGTTGTCAGAGGAGGGAGGGGCCTACTCGAGGTCCCAAAGTAAGGACGGAGATGACTTGGGACTAGAGCCTGGGTCTTCCGGTCTCTTGAAAGAGGCTATTGTCTTGGCTTACTTCTCCTAGGACCCTGGCATGGAGGCCCTTTGAAAACACTTGGAGCTGCTCGGGGCCGGGCCAGGTCGAGTCTGCAGTGAGGTGGGCTCACTAGATCGCGATTTGCATGGAGGGGAGGAGGAGGCTGGGATGGTTCGCGTGGTGACGCCACCCCCGACCAGATGCCGGGGCCCAGCTGTGCACCGTCTGCCCAGCAGCTGGGAGCTGTGAGTCACCCAGTGGGTGCAGAGGCAAGGGCTATTGTGTGCCGTGATTCATCCTGTGCTCCCAGTCCCGAAGGGATGACTAGGCCCCGAGCTGACTCGTGCCCACGCCTATGGACTTAGGCCACTGTGTGTTTGCGCTCCAAGTTTACAGAGATGAGGGGATCCGGAGGGCTTGGGGAGTCCCTTCCCCCTGCCACCTCCTCCCATCTCTTGATGCTGTGTCCTGTGATCTTGACCCTTCCATTCTCACCAATGCAAGGATCTGGGAGCCCACGAGAACATGTGCAACACATTGGAGGCATTTCTGTGAGGAGAGTGTGTAGGCTTCATCAGGTTGTTAGAGGACTTGGCGTCCCCCAAAGTGCTGACAGGAGGGCAGGGGCCACGTGTCTGCACAGCAGGCTTGAGAGAAGGTTGACACAGGAGCTGTGTGGCTCTAGCAGCAGGTAGCCTGGTGGCAGTGCAGCAGGACCTCCGTTCAGAGCATGGTCTCGGAGGCCACTTGTGGGTTCTACACCAGCACCTTTGCACCTTCACTTGGGAGCATGATCTGGGGTGAGTTACTGTGTCTGCACTTACATCCCTGTCTGTAAAATGGGAATGATAAGAACAGTTAGGATGTGATCGACTTGAAAAGGATAATACACATAAACCACTTCTCCCAGTGCCTGGTACACAAAGTAACTACTTGGTAAAAGTTTGCTATTATTTTTAGTTCCAACTCTTTGCTCATTTGCTGTGTGATCCTTTAAGTGCTCTATCCTGGGGGGGGTCTCAGTCTCCAGCCCCAGCTCCACACCTGGCCTCCGGCTTTCCAGGAGCTGCAGGGCAAGGTTGGAGAGTGGGGTGGACAGGATGGGGAGCTCCCTCTGCATTCTGAGGCTCCCTGGTCCAGGCTCCCCTGGTGCCTTGAACGTGGCTTTGTCCTGAGGCAGGGTTATGTAACCAGTCGGGCCTGGCCAGGCTGGACTCAACCTGGTTTTGTTCCCATTGTCTCTTCCTCTCCCCCCCCCTCCCCCGCACCCACTCCCCGCATGGAGCTGTTGCATTAGCTGACCTGTTCCTCAAGCTCCAGGGATGAAATTGAACCTGCACTATTCTGTCACCAATTGATTTAGTTTGGAGGTTTACTGGGCAGGTGGCCCCTCCTCCTGCCACCTGGGGCCAGGCAGAGCTATTGCCTTTGTGCCTGCTTTAGGAATGGAGACAGGGACTCCTTTATCAGGGAAGGCAGGCAGTAAGGCTGGGGGGCCCTTGACGCATGGCCCGTGTGGTTCCAATAGCTATCCTCACCACTCCCCACCCTTGCAGCCCAGCACCAATGCCTCTTCTCCCAGGAAGCCTTCCCTGGTGTCTCAGCTGCAGAGAAGTTGGCCTCAACTGATTTCCACAGCATGTTCTCTTTCCCTTTTAAGAGAACACAGGCCACAAACTGGCAGGTCACATCTGCCCCACAGGCAGATTTTGCTGGTCCCATGCCAAAAATTGAGCTAGTTGCCAACAGGAGATTTTACATAAAAATCCCAACTTCTGGCCTTACTTTAGAAATGGAAAGATCAGAAAGCGCTGAACCTCCATTCTCCACTGGCCACTCCTGGAGATGGGGCGCACACACTCCGCACGCTTGCACGATCTTTCTGGCCCCTTAGGGGGCTGAGTTTGCAACCCTATCCCTGTGGCATGGGTTGCTGTCCCTCCTGCACGTGAGGTTGGTGTCTTTGTATCTGCTCTGGGTGCTCGCTGAGGGTGGTGGAGGGTCCTGCGTCCCTTGAAGCTGTGCTCAGGCTCAGGGCGGCGTACACAGCAGGAGCATATTAAGTGCTTCCTTTCTGAACCAGGCATGGCAGCAGTGCTCCTGCCTGCCATGAAATCCCGTTTAAATAGATCCACCTGCTCTGTGGCTCCCAAACCCTTTGCCACCTAAGCTGTGGCTGCTTAGCCACTGACCTAGACAGCTTCTTAAGCTGCGGATAAACAGTCACTGAAAGTGTCCCCGTGTTGCAGTATAACCAGGGAGAGGAGCTTTTAACCTGAAATGTGCCCATGGTTCACTCTCCCGGAGGGCTTGGGGGGTTTGTGGGGAGAAGGGAGGCTGGGACCAGCAGGCCTGAGAGGGAATCAGTTCCAGACCTCTGCATGCTGAGGGGACAGGGGGCAGGAGGACGGGGTCATTTCAGGTGCTTAAGGGACCGGGCTTCCCCTCCTTTGGGCCTTTCTCTGTTTCATTTTCATTCTTCTAGAGTTGCACTTTGTCCCTCAGCTCCTTTATCCAGCTGTCTGTCCATCTGAGGTTTAGTTCTCTCTGTCAAGTGAAATCCCAAACATCCCCTGAGGCTCGCTGAGATGTCTCCGCCTGGAAGAGGTCTCAGCTTTGAGGTCACGATGGCTCTGGGTACAAGAAAAACCTGAGAAGCTTGTAAAAAATGCGTGATTTCCATCCTCTATCTTTGACCCCTTCAGTCTGGGCTACAACGTCCTCTGCTCCAGAAGATTCAGACATGAGACCTGCTTTGAGGACCTTGTCTTAACTCCAGGGGTCCAGGGCTGGTAGGGAGGGCCCCTGGGTGACAGCTGTGCTGTGTGATATCAACACGCCCCTTTCCCTCTCTGGCCCTCTGTGTCCCAGCTCACTGGGCTCCTCCCAGTGGTTGTGGCTGCAAGTACCCCATGAGCCATGAAAGAGCGGGTTGCGGTGGGTGCCAGTCTTGGGATGGAGTGAGGACCCCCATTCCTGGCCCCATCGTGATCAGGCCCAGAGGAGTTCCACTTTCTTCAGGTAGCAGCAGCTCAGGGGATGAGGGCCTGATGCCAGTCGGGGAGAGGCTGGGAGCCCAGCTCAGAGTGGGCAGGAACTGCACCCCTGGTGTCAGGCCCCACTGAGGCCCTGAGCCCAGGGAGGTTGGGTGACTGGCCTGGACAACCATATCACCTGGCCACAGGCTGAGGGGCACCCTGCTGTGTGGTCCTGTGGCAGGTGGGCCGAAGCTTCAAGTGCAGACCTGGACAAGCCATTTACAGGTGGGTAAACTGAGGTACATAGAGGGAGTGTCATATGAGTGGAAAGTTGGGCCTGGACTCCAGGTCTCTGACTCCCAGGCAAAGCCACACTCCTCTGTCTCCACCTCCCTCTGTAGGGTCACTCACTGCCTGATCACTCAGTATGTCTGGGACTGACCTCCGGGCCAGGGCCTGGAAAAGTGAAACCACCAGGCCACTGCCCCCCCCCCCGGAGGCATGAAATTGGTTGGGTGTGCAAATTATCCCTCAAACATCCTCTATCTCATTCCCCCGCCTTAAACTCGCCTGCGGGCCTGTGCCCATTTCGCCTGGCACTAGGATTCACGCTCTTTATTTTGAGAACAAAGCTTCCTTCTGATGGTCGTCCTGCTGACAACAGGAAAAGGGCAGGCGTGGCACTGGGCCTCCCTCCCCCGCCTCCTCTTGCTGGGACCATGGGACAGCCTTTGTAGATCTGGGCCCCGCAGCTGTGGGGGCTGCAAGGGAGGGCGGTGGCAGCCTGGTCCATGTCCCCCTGCCGGTGGCTGGAGCTGCCCAGTGGGTCCTGCTCTCAGACTCACTTCTCCTTCAGGGGCTGAAAGGGAGGGCAAAGGTGTCGGACAGGGACCAATGTAATTGTCCTGTTTTGGTCCAAGCACTCAGTTGTCCCACTGATCCCACGTGGCACTGATCATGTGACAACCCTTTGGGTTTTAGCTGGTGCAGGTGGAGTATCAGATTGGCCTCCAGGTGACCTAGGGGGCTGCAGAAACTGAAAGGTGTGTTCAAATGAGCAAAGCAATGGTCCCTCACTCAATTCTTTTGAAGCATCCGCTTGGTTCCAGGCACTTTTTTAGGCCCTGAACACAGCAGTGAACAAAACAGACCAAGTCCTGCCGCTGACATTATAGGGGTGGGATAGAACAAATGCCAGCTGGGCACCAGCTATCAGTCAGGCAGCAAGGAGTGCCGAAAGAAAGGTAAAGCCGGGTTGAGACCTCGAAGTGTGACTTCAGGGAGTAGCTCTGCTGGCAGGTCTCTGGGAAGGGGACAGTAGACACCAGGAGGGAGAGAAGAAGCCCCAGGTTACCAGGGGAAGAGTCTTCCAGGCAGAGGGAACAGCATCGAGAAGATTTGGAGGCAGCAGTGTGGGGGGGTGTGGCGGAGGAACAGCAGGGGGGCCGGTGTGGCTGCGGCAGGAGGAACTAGAGCAGTCCTGGCACGGCCTCCGAGCCCATTGAAAGGACTTTGCTGTTTAGTCTGGGCCAAGGGGGAGCTGCTGAGGGGCTGGGCAGAGTTCTGACTTGTTCGCAGGTGCAGGGCTACCTTGTGGAGAAGAGACTGGAGGTAGAAGCAGGACTCAGCCAGGAGGCTGCTCTGCAGTCATGCGGATGAGGGAGGACAGCCAGGGGTCGGATTCTGGATTGATTTTGCAGGATGGGCCAATGGATTAGAGGAACTCAGTGCCCATGGCAAGGTTTCTGCCCTGAGGACAGCGTTGGCATTTACCGAGAACAGGGAAGCCTGCAGGACAAGCCGGTTTGGGGAGAAAAATGATTTCTAGTCAGAGGTGTAAAATTGGCACTTACCCTGGGGTGGGGGAGATCAGTCCTGACCTCCTCAGGGGGTGTGAGGGTGCTTCCTGGGCCCTGAGAGTCTGGTCCTAAAGAACAAAGACTCCCTGGGCCCCTTCTGTTCTTTTTTTCCCTTTGCAGACCTGCCTTTTTCCTCTGTCCAGGGCTAATTGTTATGGAGTCAGTTCAGGAATGCCTCTTGGGTGGGAGTTCCTCTGGGCTGGGGGGCGGGGAGCCATGGGATGGGAGGTGAGAGGCCTTATCCTGACTGCTGCCAACCCGGAGGGCTTTTTCTCTGTGCCTTGGTTTCCCCTCCTGTACATAAAACCATTGAGCTGGCCCCCGGGTGGCAGGGAGCCTTGAGGAGGCCGTGTGCCCAGTAGTTAAGAACCTGGGCTTAGAGCCCAGGCATGGGTGTGAGTCTTTTCTCTGCCGGGGACATAACTTCTTGGCTGTGGGACTCTGGGCCAACGATACAACCTTTCTGAGCCTCAGTGTTCCCATCTGTAAACAACTTGGCAACCGCAGAACCTGTGTCACAGGCTTACTGTGAGGGATCAATGAGAAAATGTGAGCAGCACTTACTGGTGCAAGCACACCCACCCAGCAGGCTGCTGGTAACGGTGGTCTGTGTAGTCCATCAGTTAAGGGGTTCTGCCCGGTGGGTGGTGGGAGCCATGGACGGTTATTGAGGAGGAGCATGTTATATGTGTGGTTTGAGGGGGCAGCTGTAAGTGTGGAGATCAGGCTGAGCCCCTTCCGCCTGCCAGCGTGAGAGCTGAGGGCTGGCCCCGGTGGACTCTCCCCGTCCACCCGCAACCTCCCACCTGAGTGAGGGTCTTCACGGACTTGGTGTGGGCAGCCCCCGCCTTGTGCAGGTACCTTGGGGTCCCATTTCCCCTAAGGCCTCCTCCAGGGCCCCTGGTCTCCGCATCCCAGGGGCTGATCTCAGGGAACGTGAATGAGGGGCATCTAGGGACAGTTGACGGTGAACGGACTTGAGTAGCATGAAGGGCTCTGGACAGGCCAGCGGGGTTGGGGCAGGCCTGGAGTGGCATTCCACCAGACACTTGGCTGTGACTTCGGTCCCTGATGTGGGTCCAGGCTGGGTGGCGCTTGCTGCTGTGGAGCGGTGGAGAGGCTGACGACGGCGGAATGTGGCCTCTGCTGGGCCTCCCCTTCGGTGGGGCCCGGGCATGCTGGCCCGCCCTGTGCTTTTGTAAGCCGGCTTCCCAGCAGTTGAGCTGTGCCAGGACAGCCAAGGACATTTCAGAGTCCCCCAGGGCTTGCAGCCAGGCTGTCACCAAGCAGTGCTTGTTTTCCCAGGGTCCAAGGGTTTTGAGGGATGGAGGGGCCTCTGGAGATATTCCAGGGACTTTTCTCATCTCAACAGCTGGGTAAATTGAGAGAGAGCAAGGCACTTGACCAAGGTCTCACAAGGCCGCCTCCCTCCTATCTGTCACCTCCCTCTGTTCCCATGTCCCTTGCTCAGACTCCTGGCCTCCTGCCCGGATGTTTGTAACAACCTCAGTCTTGTGGGCTCTCCAAGAGCTTTGTTTGTCCTTCTATTATCATAATCTTGCCATAACCTGCCAGACACACTCGCTGGTTGAGTGCATCTGGTCTCCTGGCCCCTCTAGTCCCAGGCAGAGCAATGCAGCACCAGCTCTGTCTCAGCTCAGGCCCCAGAGCCCAACTGACCGTGGTTCGAATCTCAGCTCTGCCTCTTCCCCTTCCTCCTGGGGGTCTGGGGCCAGATGCTCCACATTTCTGAGCCACGGTGTCTCCATCTGTAAAATGAAAACAGCAGCAGTACTTCATTTATGAGGATGTGATGGCTAAATGAGATAATATATGGAGCCCTCGGTGTAATAATACCTGCACAGAGTGAGCTCCTCATGGTCATTGTTGCTTTATAAAGGCCATCAATGCTGGCCAAACTGAAAAGTCGAGGGCATGGAGAGGGGACAGAGCCCTGGACCTGGAGGTGGGAGATGCAGGCTCCAAATTCACTCTCCAGCACCGCCTCACTGTGTGCTTTTTGGGAAGTCACTCCTCCACCGGAATGCCACTTTCCTCGTTTGAGAAAAGGGGAAGAAGTCCCCTGCTCTGTTTCTGTAGCATCACGTGTTGCCAAACCAACATCTGTGAAAAAGCTTTGCATCTGTGTAATGATTTAAAAATGGCACTGTGGTGGCTGTGGTGTGCTGGTGGTGTTGAGGACGTCGTAGCTGCAACGGTGGACAGCTAGCTTGGCGGCAGCCTGGTCAGCCTGCAAATGCCCGGCGCCCACGCAGGCTTCCCGTCCCTGCCTACTTCCAGCGCGTCCACCAGCCTGCCTTTCCCATTAGTCTCAGCCTTTCATGCTCAATGTGGGAGGTACAAAGACCCGGGGGCATCCTCCAGGCCCTAGTTGGTTTGGGCATCTGTGGCTGGTGCCATGGAATGCGGGGATTAGCCAGGGAGCAAGTTGAACCTCCGCTGAGTGGCTTTGCCACCGGGAGCTTCAGCAAGTTGCTTAGCGGCTGTGAGCCTCAGTTTCCACATTTGTAAGAGGAGGCCCTGCTGAAGCGGAGCCAAGCTATTAGCGAAGGGCCCAGCACCAGTACCCAGTTGCGGCTGCATGATGTGTTTTCCATCTGGAACGTGGAGACTTTGCAGGTCTGCAGATGGTGGGGAGTGGGAGGCATTTCTGAGGATGAGCTGTAGAGGTCAGACGCGCTCCCTACAGAATCGTCCCGTAGAGTCAGAGGGCCCTTGGAGCCACCTGGCATTATTCCATTTTCCAGGTGAGCACAGAAGGTCCCGAATGGAGTCACTGAGGTCCCAAGCAAGGCAGGGACCAGGCCAGGTGGGGACTAGGTGACGCAGGGAGGCCTCTAGAGCTACCTTGAAGCCGTGTTTACTCTTAGGTGCCGCGAGGAGGTGGCGTCCACTCCTGGCGTCGTGCAGGTGCCTGACCGCACCGGAGAGGGCTGCCTCCTTGACATTTTTGCCAGCCGCCGCCCGGTTTGCCTCACCGCCTGTCTAGGAATGGGACACTGGTCCCCTGACCCTGTGAACTGTTTCCTGCGCCTTGGGAGTGTGGGGCCATTTCTGAGGCACCTTCTAGACGCTCACTGAGGCCCCCTGGGTCCCATTAAAAGGAGCCTGTGAAATGTAGGTCACCCGGCGCTTTTTGCTGTGTCTTTGCTTACTCTGTGGCAGT
This sequence comes from Noctilio leporinus, assembly GCA_004026585.1. Taxonomy (NCBI): domain Eukaryota; kingdom Metazoa; phylum Chordata; class Mammalia; order Chiroptera; family Noctilionidae; genus Noctilio; species Noctilio leporinus. The sequence continues at coordinate 198,045 of PVIW01002030.1, read as the reverse complement.
CTGTGTTCCAGAGAAAGTGAGGTGCTTCTGCTCCCTCCTGCCCCCCTTCTGCTCCCTCCCTGCTAGCTGGGCCTCTGTGTCGGCATGAAGAAGAGCCCTCAGCACCTCCGAGGTGTGTTGGCAGCAAACTCTTGTCCTGGTGACAAGCCCCAGCAAATCTGGAGGGACGAGGCCACTTTCATGTGGGCCTTGAGTCTCAGCAGGCCCCATGTCATGCCCACCAGGACTCCAGAAGATTAGGGGGCTTCTGCAGCTCCAAGTGCCTCAATGCTTTCTCCCCCTCCTTGTCATCCCCCGGAGTACCTGGCTTCCCCCTGCTCTGGCCACAGGGCCTGGGGCCTTTCAGTTTCCCAAGGTTTTATGTCTCCGGGCAGACTGGTCTCCGTGTACCAGCCCCTCGTCACCACAGCCAGGCCATCTGGCTGGACCTCAAGTGACTTGGTAAGAGGTGGCCAAGACGCCCATCCCTGCAGGGGTGCCTAGGGTTCACCTGCGACTGGCAGCACTCTAGGGCACCCTCATGGTGTTGACAGGAGGGGTCCTTGGACAGCCCACCTCGTCGCCCTCCCCAAGCCCCATGCATCCAACCACGTTATCTTTTTTTTTCCTGTGGCTGCTTTTGTGTCCTGAACTTCTGTCATGAGCAGGTTGCCTGTGCTCTCCTTGGTGTCCTCTAAAAAGGCAGACACCTAGCAGGTGGACACTCTTACGTGTTTTCCACTGAGATGCGAACTTGGGCCAGCCTGGTCCTTGCCAACCTGGCCCTTTCCAGCCACCTGTGTGACCGTGGCTAAGTGGCTTCTCCTCTCTGGGCTTCGTAAGGCCCTTTTGCACCAGCACCTGACGCCCCATCACGCATTTGGCCCCTTCACTCTGGCGGCCCCCCTTCCTCCTCTCCAGGGCAGAGCCCTGGGAAGGGCCTGGCAGGTCAGCTGGGGCGCAGCAGGGGCCAAAAGCCAGTGTCACAGACACTTTGATCACCAGCTGGCCTCTCCAGGGAGTATCAGTCTTTCTTCCTCCTCCTCACAGGACAGGTGGGGAAACTGAGGCCTGGAGCAGGGGAGGGCCTTGCTTAAGATCACATAGGAGGTCAGGCAGGACTGCAGTCATGTGCTCACTGCCAGCAAAGGCTCCTCCACTGCTGGCTGCCACCCTTCTATTTTCTCTCTCTTTCTTTCTTTCTCGCTCCCTTTCTGTCTTTCTTTCTTTCTTTCTCTTTTTAAATATTTTATTTATTTATTTTTAGAGCAAGGAGAAGGGGGAAGAAAGAGAGGGAGAGAAACAGCAATGTGAGAGAGAAACATTGATCGCTCCAACTGGGGACCAAACCTGCGACCCAGGCATGTGTCCTGATTGGGAATCGAACCAACAGCCTTTCCCTTCATAGAACGACACCCAACCCACTGAGCCACACCGGTCAGGGCACCACCTTTCTTGAGAGGGACCAGAGGACTCGTTGGCATAAGGGTCAGGAACATACCTTCTCTTCTGGAAGGCACCTCCAGGCATAGGTCCCTGCCTTTTGGGGGGATTCCCGGGCTGGGGGCTGAATTGCATTTCAGAAGGTAGGGGCTGGTGGCCCTCCAGCAAGGGACATGGTAGGGGCGGGAGGGCTGGAGGCTTCCGGGAATAGGGTTGGTGGTTCAGGGTGCCCTGAGGCCACCTCCCTCCCTTTCTCCCTCCCTCCTGGGGAGGAGGCTGGGCTGACTGTAATGCCATTTGTCCTGGCTCTAGGATTAGGTGCCGCCGTGTTAAGTGAGGAGCGTGGAGCCGTTTCGAGGACGCAGTGAAGTGAACGGAGCCGAGCGGCTGCTGCCTGGAGCCCGGGTGGGTCTTGCCATTCCCTCCCCGGCTTCCTGTGCCCTCTGACCACGGCCTCTAGTGCCCTTCTTCCTGTCCAGTCCTCCCAGAGCTGTCTGAACGTACGTGTGCACACAGCGTGTGAATGTGCGTACCCACACAGGAGGGGCCCGGGGTGCAGAGGTTGGGGCAGGTTAGCCCTGGAGCCTGGCCCTGGGTCCCATCTTCCTTCAGGACCAGAAGTGGGTTCCTTCAGTGTCCCAGCCCCTGGGGCCACTCCAGGGCTGAGCTGGCAGCTTCCTTGTGGAGGAGAAGGAAGCGGCAGCTGAGGGATGGGAAGGGAGGAAGGGATCAGTTTTTCTTGCGACTTTCTGACAGTTTGGCAAATCCACAGATCCACCACAAGCCAGAATTAAAGATTTACCGCAGGGCCACGGGGGCAGCTGGCATGGGGTGCTCAGATGTCGAATTTGTGGCTTCAGTTGTGTCTAGACCCTGAGAGTCATGGCTCATCAAAGCCAGCAGGGCCCCTCGGCGGTTTCCATGTTCTTTACTTGGGTGCTAGTCACAGCCACCCTGAATTTGTATGATGCGGCACCTGTCTGGGGAGTCCAGTAGCAGCCGTCATTATATTCTTGAAGGTTCTATAACCCCAGGAGGTCATCAGCTTCTGACCTAGTACACTCCCCTCATTGTCCTGTTGGAGAAACAGGTTCAGAGGCACACAGGGAGGGAGCTGAGGGCCCTGCCATGCTGACGTGGACTCCAAGCCCACTTGGAATTTGGCTTCTTCATCCATGAGATGGTGGCCCCCAAATATGCCTGCTTCTCAGAATCTCATGGGGCATCTGTCAACCTGGGGTGGCCATGTGGGAGGGTAGGGATTGGACTTGACTGGCATGTCGCTGCTCCTCTGCGGGGTGGCAGACAGGGGAGAAGTTTGGGGCGTGATCAACTTGTTTCTGCTTCATTGGGAACACATGATGAGCGGGATGTACTTGCTAGGGTGTCAGGCTGGCAGCAAACCCGTGAGGCATGTCGGTCACCACTGTCCTTTGCGTTGCTGGTTAGCCGAGACCTCCTACTTGGACCTTAACTCCGGCCTCTCCCTCCTCTTCCTTTCTCATGTAGGCCTCTGCCTGCCTGGAATGACAGAGGCCCCTAGAGTAGGAGAAGGAAGGTCTCTGTGGCTGAGGTCCTGCCTCTTGGGGACCTCTGACGTCCCTTCTGCCAGTGAAGGTTTTCCCATTGCAGATTCTCCTGGATTAGCCTACATTTAGGCAGCTGGGGCTGGTTCTCTGCAGAAAGCCTCTCTCTGGGTTTGCTTTGAGCCCAAGACCTGGCTCATGAATGGTGTGGAATACTGGGCAGCAGGAGTATATACGGGTTATAAGCAGGGGCTCTACATGGGCTGGCTTGAGGCTGTCTTAGCTCTACCTCTGCCCAGCTGTGTGACCTTGAGTCAGTTGCTTACCCTCTCTGAGCCTAGGCTTCCTCATCTGTAAAGTGCACATCTCAGTGACACTGCCTCTCAGGATGTGAGGATTGGGTATGATAATTCAGGGAAAGTTCATAGCCCGGCCCAGGTGTGGGGCTGGTGAGTTACCAGGAGCTCAGTCACTTCTGGCTGCTGTCAGCCAGGGAGATTATGATATTTACAAAGAAATAGCATTCTCGTCTTTTTGAGTGCCTATGATCTGAGCCTAAGAAAAATAGTTAGGGGTGGCACCTGTCTGGGGAGTCCTGACTGTGTGCTAAGTGGATTTGGGGGATGGGGGTTGGGAGGAGGGAGCCCTACTCTGGGAAGCATATCCTGCCCATCTTGGTCTGTGTTGGGAGTTCAGGGGGACTGGAGGGGAGCCTGTCCTTCTGTCCTTGGGACAGAAGGGCAGCTGGTCCTGACCCGCCCGTTCCCTGCTCTACCCTTCCCAAAAGCTGTCTTGTTTGTTTGCTTTGTAAGCTCTTTCTTCAGAGCTGGTGCAAAGGTAAACGCTCAACTCAGGCCCCATTGGAAGGAAGACAAAGTCTCAACCAGCAGGTCTAAGTGCTTGAGATTTTCTCGCTAGGCATTTCCCGCCAGGGAACCCAGCACAGCAAACCCCAGCAGAGAACCTGGGAGTGAACCGGGGTTGTAGGCTTTGTTTGCTTGTAGATTGATAGATGATTTGTGGGTCTGCTCCCAAGAAGGCTCATTTTAGGTTGCTTGTGAGTTAAAACACACATGAAATGGCTAAAAACAAAAGCAGAAAAAGCACCATTCAGAGGGAGTGGTGAGTGGAAGGCCCTGGGTGAACTTGGAGGACCCATGGCTTTGAAGGATGAGGGTCCCCGGTGGCTAGCAAGGGCACGTGGCTCTTAGGTACCTAGCATGGTAGGAGACCACTTCTGCCTTACAAAGCTTCCTGTGACGTGAGCCACCAGTGTTCTAGTCACGGGAGCAGCTTGACGTCTGGAGCACAAATCCAGTATTGCATGGAGGGGCGCAAAGCAGGAGAGCTCATCAAGGACTTTTGAAATCCATGGCTGGCAGAGTCCAGCCTCCAACTACAGCTGCCTTAGAGGGGGATGGACAGGGTTTTCTTGGATAAGAAAATGGGCCAAAGTAGATGGGGATGTGGCAGGGGATCCTTTTCTCACTCTGGGCCCCAGTGTCCCCGTGTGTCACTGCAGAGTGGACTGTACACTCTTTGGCCTTGGACTCTGAACTAGACTGCCAGCAGTCCCTTGGTGGTGGCCCTGGACTCCAGGATGACTGACCGGCAGCAGCCTGGCCACCGGCCAGGCAGCACCGCAGGGCTGTGGGGGATGGGGGTGCAGCGAATTCCAGCAGGGGAGGGATTTGCTTCTGGCCTGGGCCTCCCCTGGGTGTGACTGAGCTGGAGAAACCCCTGCATAGCCAGGAAGCAACTCTGGAGGAGGATTTTCTCACCTGCGCTGTGCATGGTGGGTCTGGCCGCTGGGGCAGGCTGGGCGACGGGGCTGGGTGGTGGCTGGGTATGGCTGGGTAGTGGGTGGTGAGGTGTCTGTGCTGGGAGTATGACCGGTGGGAAGGGACTGGGTCAGCCGTGGGGAGGGTTCCTAGGGCTGTGTGGGACTGTCAGAACTTGGCCTGCAGCCACCTCTCCTCCCCCAAGCCCAGTGCCCATTCACATACTTGCAGGCCTGCTTACAAGGCTCTTCCTATGCCTCCTCTCAGACCCCAGCCCCATTCTTGTGCCTGTGAGGCACCATGTGGACATGTAAGCACCATATGGGTTTGTCTGCGCATCTGTGTGCGCACATGAGTTCGGGAGATGTAGGGGCCATTGTCGGGAATAGCCCATGTGAGAAATCGGGTCTGGGCTGGGTGAGCCTGCGGGGCCGTGGGGAGTCATTCATCCTGCAGCACATTCACCTACAGACATAAAACCTCGGATCCCAGGGGCCTGCGTCTTAGTGCCCGGGGTCGTGCTCGTTCTAGCTGGGCTCTGAGTACAGAGGGAGGGGACAGGGAGCCCGCAGCTGCTTGTCCCTAACTCCCAGTGTGCCCCACACCTCATCTCCCTTCTTTCTGAATCCACTTTTAACTTGATATGTGGCCTTGGGCCAGTTCCTGCCTGGCCCTCAGGCTCCAAATCTGTTCAATGGATAGTAAGTTTATTAACCTCTGTCACTACATGCCAGGCACTGAGCTGTTTTATCCACGTCATCTCTCTCAGTCTTGGCAGCATATAGATTAAGTAGCATAAACCCCATTCTACACGCAGGGAAACTGGAGTTCAAAGAGGTTGAGAGATTTGTTCACAGGTCACAAGGCTTACAAGCAATGGAGGCCAGACTCGAGGGCACGCGGGCTGACTGCAGTTGAGCCCCTCACTGCCACGGTGGCAGCCGCTGCCTCTCGGATTGTTGGGGTGAAACGGCATGAGGCGAACAGCCCTTGGCAGAAGGTCCGCCTCGCACAGTGGGCAGCAAGTGCATTCAGGCTACACACCGGGTGTACTTCGCCGCAGAAGGCACAGTAAGCTCAGCCTCAGGGAGCTCTTGGTTCCTCTCCCGCAGCCCACCTGTCTGTCCAGGACAGAGCTGGACCCCCTCCCCAGTCCTGACCTCTAGACAGCTTGGACTCTGGGAAGGCCTGTATACCTCTTCCCACCTTCTCTCTGGGCCTTTAGAGAGGAAGGGTTATGGGGGAACCAGCATTTCAGAGTGGAGGGTGGGGTAGGGAGTGACTTTCAACTCCTGAGCAGTGGCCACGGTTACTGTGGTATTTCCCGAAAGTGTGGTGTTGCCATGGAGTCTCCATGACAACCGGAGCATCTCATTCATTATCCCTAGCACCTTGGCAGGGAAAGCTGGGCCTAGGGCTGGGAGAGCACAGTGGGAGCCTGGCCAAGGGCTAGCGGCCTCTGTGGCAGAGGCCCCCCTCATGCTGTCCCTCATCCTTGCCCAGGCTCCTCTGCTGGCTCGGGACCCCCTCTTTTGGGGTCTGGATTTAAATTTCAGCTCTGCCACTGACTAGCTGTGTGATTTGGGGCAAGTGACTTAAACTCTCTGAGCCTCATTTTTCTCCATTGTAAATGTGAAAATATTGGTATTAGTTGTAAGGATTAAATTAGATGAGGTAAGTAAAAGTGCTTAGCACACAGCCAGGCTCATGGTAAATGCTTAAAATAACATTTTAAAAATAACAGTAAAAGTTATTATAACAATAACAGTAAAATAACAATGATAATAATTATAATGATAGCATTTTTAAAAAAGAACTTATTTGTTATTGTTAGAGAAAGGGGAAGAGAGAGAGGGAGAGAAACAATATATGGTTGCCTTTCACCTGCCTCCAGCTACAGACCTGGCTGGAGACCTGGCTTGCAACCTTGTTATATGTCCTGGCTGGGGAATCGACCCAGCGACCTTTGGGTTTGCAGGCCGGCACCTTATCCACTGTGCCATTAGCCAGGGCTGTAGTTTTTTGTTGTTTTTTTTTTTTAATAGAAATCCCTGGACTTCATGGAGGAATAACAAGATTTTGAGTTAAGATTTAGCAGTTTCCTACGTGATTGTGACAAGCCATTTCACCCTGAAGCCTCCAGGTTCTTATCTGTACACTGGGAATAATAACAGCTATTCATTTATTCATATCCTGAGTACTCAAGAAGGACCAATGCCTGGGAAAATTCCTGGGAGCTTCCAGAATAAATCAGACTTGTCCCTGTCCTACAGGACGCCTAGGCCTGTGGGAAGAGGAAGTAAGGAAATTGGCCCAAAGGGAGGACCTCTGTGTGCCAGGTGCTAGGCAGGGCCTGCCCAGGGAGGGATCGGTAAGTCCTGGTCCAGCCCTGGGACCTGCGGCCTGCAGTGAGCAGAGCTGTGAGTGGAAACCCCCCAAGTCTACTCTGTGTGGCCCATGCTCAGGTGCACCCAGGGAGTGGGCAGAACGCCACAAGAGAGAAGGAGGTTAACTGTGGGACTGTGTTAACTGGAGAATCCGTGGCCAGCCTGAGGCAGGTGCGTATGTGCCTCAGCTGGTGGTGGCCAGTAGTGATGTGTGCCCCATGTCACCAGAACATGCTTTTTAAGTTTTTTTTATTTTTATTTTATTGATTTGAAAGAGAGACAGAAACATTGGTTTGTGGTTTTGTTGTTGTCGTTGGTATTGTTATGTTGGTTTCACTTATTTATGCATTCATGGGTTGATTCGTGGCTGGGAATCAAACCTGCAACCTGGCGAATCAGAATGATGCTCCAACCAACTGAGCCACCCAGCCAGGGCAGAATGTGTTCTTTTTAAAGGCAACTTAGAAGTCCTGACTTTTATGTGAACTCTCCTGATTTTAATGACAAAATGCTGTGCGAGTCAAAGGACCACATCTGCATCCTGGTCTGGCCGGAGGGTCCTGGTTTTCAGCCTCTGGCTGTGGAGTGAGGATGGGCCGGAGCCTGAGAAATGGGATGATCTGGGGACAGGAACGGGCAGGGTGCGTGGGGACGACTTCAGAGAGGTGATGACATAAAACTGGGGTCTTAAAGGATGAGTAAGTGTCCCAAGGGGTAGGGGAGAGATTCCAGGCACCAGGAACTTCACTAGCAAAGCCCAGATTCATGACCAAGATTGGTGACTGGTTGGGAGGGGCTGGAGTTTGGCTGGTGACGTTGGAAAGGCCCAGGGGCCAGGCCCAGGGCACTAGGGGTTGTTGAGGCCTCAGCCCCAGCTGTCCTTGAGGCCTTGGTGGCTCCAGAGGGTTTAGAAACCCCCCAGTTCTCTATCCCTGGAGCCAGAGAATGTGGAATGCAGGCTATGTGGAGGGCCCTGAATGGCCTTTGAGGGGACTGCAGAAGAGGGGCAGTGCTAGAGGCCAGCACGCTGCTTTGTTTACGAAGGTACTAGCTCTCCCCCACCCTTACCCCAGGGGACAGGGGCTGCTGGGTCCACTCTCTTGCCCCCCTTACCCTCCCTCAAGCCTGGGCCTGGGCTTTACCAAGGTCTTCTCTCTAGCCTCCCGACCTGTAACCATCTGGCGCCTCCCTGCCCATTTATCGATTCCTGGGAAAGCCCACAGCCTCTGGCCATGCGGATTCATTGAGGGCATGTGCAGAGCTTCACAGTGTTTCACGGGCTCCCTTATTACCCACCTTACGAGTCCAGGAAACGGAGCGCATGACAACAGTGGCTGACCCTTCTGGTCCTGAGCACTGTATATGGACCAGCTCATTCAATTTTCGCAACTTTGGGAGTATGCCGAGTTTTCCCGTTTTACAGATTAGGAAGCTGGGGCCACTGAACCGTTAGAGAGCTTGCCCAGGATGGCAGAACGACCAGGTGGTTGGCGGGGGGTTGAATGAGGCCACCTGGCTCCCGTCTGCACGGTAACCCTTAGGCTCTACTGGCCTAGGGCTTTAGGTCCATGGATGGATTTGAGGTCATGGGGTCTGGGCTTCTCGAAATCATGACCTTTTCTAGGGCATGCGCCTGTTTTTTGATGGGAAAATACTCTGATTTCCACAAAGGTCTGTGTTCCCCCAGTGCCTGAGATGTTACTGGTGGCATCATTAGTGCACATGCTGAGGCCGTTAACGCAAAAGGCCAAGGGCCAATGACCACAGCGCCCTGGCCTGCAAGAGAAGTGGGGTTGGCTGTCCCATGCCTCAGTGGTGAGCAGAGGCAGCGCTGGGGCAGCTCCGCCTCCCCACTCCTGTCCTGGCCCCAAGCCAAGGGGTGGGGCCCACTGTGACCGCAGGGCTTCCCTTGTCAGTGGGATGTAGGATGCAGGTGCGCCCTGGGTATAAACAGCAGTCAGCCAGCCCTCCTGATTCTGCACAGGAAACTTGCCTGTTTTTGCCTGCTTTCAGCTAGAACTTTGGGGTCCCTCAACTCCACGCTGCGGTATGTATCCCTCCCTCTTGCTACCCCTCCCTGGTCAACTGTTACTTGTGCTTCTGGTCAGTTCAGGTCCAACTTTCTCCAGGAAGTTTTCCTTGGTTCTCCCCATGCCAGGGACATGAGGTGGTCCTCAGGTCTTTCCAACACCCTCCTTTCCCCACTGTCACACTCATTTCCCTACATTGTAGGTGCCTGTTTTCTTGGTGGCCTTGGGTTCCCCATGGTGCTGGTGGTATATAGTAGAGACTGAATTGGAGATGTTCAGAGGTGAATGAGTCCCTAGAAATCACTTGACCCAAGCCTCTCTCTAATAGGCAGGAGGCCCAGAGAGGGGCAGGGTGTGCTTGGGGTCACACAGCACATGATGGCAGAACTTGGAGCAGACTTGGTGACTGACACCCCCTGGCCCTCATTTCACACCCATGCCCCGTGCTTCTGAGCACCTCTTTTAAAAAAGTTTATTTTCTTATTTTCACAAGAATAAATACACAATTATTGTAGAAAGTTTAGGAAAGAGAGAAAAATAAAAACCACTCAGAGGTATTCACTGTTAACTTTTTCTTGTATTTAGTACTAGTTTCTGCCATATGCATAAAAATCTTTACCCAAAATATGACAATACATAATGTTTTATACATATTTTCCACTTTAACAATCTATGGGGCAGTTATATTTCTGTGTCAGAAAACATCTTCTTTGACATGTTGTAAATGGCTGTCTGCAATGCCATTGCACACTTGTGTTATAGTTGCCAAAGACAATCCCCTGTTGTTGGGCATTTGCTATGGAAATGACATCCTTCGCTATTATTTTGATAAACAGCACTGGGGTTTTTATTTTGTGGGGAAATCTTTATACCCTTCTGCACTTACTACCGCTAAGATAAGTTCCTCAAAGTACAGGGTCTCTGGTATGCTGTACCCATGCTGCACACCCCGGATAGCCTTGGAGCTGAGAGGGACTTGGAAGATTTTCACCCCCAAGTCAGTGCCTGAGGTTTACACTCCCTCACTGGCTGCACCAGTCCCGGCCCTCATGCCTTCTGCCCTTGTCCCCGTCCCCACCGCCCTGGGGAACTGTCTTGCTAGCTTTCCGCAGCTGCTTCCACTCATGTTGGAGGAAGACTAGAAGGCTGTGGTGGGGGTGCGATTTGGTGAAGGAATTGGGGCCTTCATGTCATGCATGTGTGTGTGTGTGGCCTTCAGGAACTCTCTAGGGAAACCACTGCAGGAGGCATTCCTCTCTAGAGTTGGCTGGAGGGGGAGAGGGGGAGCTGGAACCCAGAATCCTGGCTGCCTGAGTGGACAGAGGCTCAGTAACAGATGCCACCGGTCCCTCGGGATGCTGGTGTGTGTACTACCTGTGAGCACGTGCCCTGAGGGTGAGGTACCTGCTGCGTTGTGGCAAAGAGTGACAATGCTGCCAGTTCTTTGTTTTTTTTTTTTGTTTTTTTCTGGTGGCATTTTATTTTATTTTATTTTATTTATTTTTAAGATTTTATTTATTATTTCCAGAGAGAGGGGAAGGAAGAGAGGCAGAGAGGAGAGAGATGTCAACGTATGGTTGCCTTTCACCTGCCTCCAGCTAAGGACCTGACTGGAGACCTGGTTGCAACCTGGTTATGTCCCCTGGCTGGGGAATTGAGCCAGCGACCTTTGGGTTTGCAAAGGTCTGACTGTGGGCGCCTTATCCACTGAGCCATCAGCCAGGGCTGCTGCCAGTTCATAAGTGCTGCTTGTGCCAAGTTTCTCCAACTGATTCACTCAGGTTTCCCATAGCCCCAGACCTACACTGCAGGTGGTTTTGCAGGCAAGGCCACTGATGCTGAGAGGGGCCATCTAGCACAGCTAAGACACCTATGCCTCACAGCTCTGGCCTGGCTGCTTTGCCTGAGCCTCAGTGTTCTCATCTGACAGATGGGGCTGCTGGGCCCACTCAGAGAGAGAAATAGGGGGAATCGCTATGGGTAATTGAGGAGAAGACAGTGAGGACATGGTGTTCGAACGTGAATGAGAATTCCACCTCCAGCTCCCAGGCCTGGGAAATGTTTATTGTCTCACTTCTTCCTACTTCTGGAGTTCCTTGGTCTAGTCTTGAACTCTGATAATTATAGTAAATAGCAACTGCCATGGCAGATACCGGATGCTGCTGGAAGTGATTTATACACATTATTGGACTTAATCCCCCAGCCTGTCCTGTGAGGTGGGTACTAAGTCAGCCCCATTTTGCAAAAGGGCAGACTGACGCTCAGAGAAATTAAGGAGCTTGTCCCAGTTGTTCAACCAGGTTGAGCAGTGGCACTTGAACTTGGGCCTGCCTAGGTCTGGTCCTGTGCACCCATTGTCAGTGGGCCCCCAAAGCCCACACTCTGACTCTTCACCCTGTGACTCTTCTCTCCGCAGCCTTGGCCCCGGGGGCCCTACCCAGCCAGCGGCATGTGGCATCCCCGGAGCTGCCCAGCATCCTCCTGCCAGCTGCCTGGCCCCACCAGGAGGCCCTGACGCCCTGGGGCACTTTTGCTGTGCACAGGACCACGTGGGGGTTTGCCATGGTGACATAAAGGGGCGCGGAGGAAGGAAGGAGCACAACCAGCCTGCGGACTCTGCCCCTGGCTGGGAGGAAGGGCCGTGGGCCGATCCTCCACTCCTGCCGCCCACTGAGGGCCTCGCTTGATAAGTGTCTGTGAATTTGCCGGTCAGTGGACAGCTCCAGTATCTCCTCCTGCGGGGGGCCTTGGGGTGGCCAGGGCAGGCCGGGCCTCCAGTGGCCAAGGTCTCGAGGACCAGGATGCCCACCCTGGCGCGCTTCCGCAGGCTGTGTCGGCACGTGTCCCCACAGGCTGTCCTCTTCCTGCTGTTTATCTTCTGCCTGTTCAGCGTTTTTGTCTCCGCCTACTACCTGTATGGCTGGAAGCGGGGCCTGGAGCCCTCGGCCGACGCCCCCGAGCCTGACTGTGGGGACCCGCCGCCTGTGGCCCCCAGCCGCCTGCTGCCGCTCAAGCCCGTGCAGGCGGCCGCCCCTTCCCGAACGGACCCGCTGGTGCTGGTGTTCGTGGAGAGCCTCTACTCGCAGCTGGGCCAGGAGGTGGTGGCTATCCTGGAGTCGAGCCGCTTTAAGTACCGCACAGAGATCGCACCAGGCAAGGGGGATATGCCCACGCTCACGGACAAGGGCCGCGGCCGCTTCGCCCTCATCATCTACGAGAATATCCTCAAGTATGTCAACCTGGACGCCTGGAACCGGGAGCTGCTGGACAAGTACTGTGTGGCCTACGGTGTGGGCATCATCGGCTTCTTCAAGGTACGCAGGGAGCAGGGCCCCCACGCGGTTAGGAGCTCCAGCTGAGTTTGAGTCCCGTCTCCACGTTCTTTAGCTGGGTGCCTGGCTTTTCTGATGTGTGCACTGGGTGTAATGGTAGCACCTACATCCCAGGGTTGTTGCGAAGGTTAAATGGGTGCGTATACATAAAGCGTTTACAGTATGCTGGTGCCTCGTAAGTGCATTTTAAGGGATAGCTTTTATTAGGAGCACAGGGCAGGGCGATTGCTTGCCATGCATGAGACATGGTGTATAGCACGCACGTGCCTGAAGGAGACTCCAGGGATGGGTGCGAGTGCTGGGCCCTCAAAACCTGTCATGGCCGCCCCCCTAAAGGATGGGGTATGTCATTCCCATTTTGCAGACGGGCGAACCAAGGCTCAGAAGGTTTAAGTTATGCATGTGTGCCTGTGCAGCCTATAAGTGGGAGAGCCAGGATTCGAACCCAGACTTAGAGAGCTTGGGCTCTGAGTCACAGGATCTTGCCTCTTGGCTGCAGTGGAGGCGGAATGTACACACCCCCTGAATCAGAGCCCCTGTGCATTAGGAGAAAGGGGAGAAGGAAATCTCAGTGGGCAGGTGAGCTGCTCCAGGCTCTGTAGGGACCCAGGATGACTGCTGGTATCAGAGTCCTTGCTGAAAGTGTCATGAAGAAGCTGTCCTTGAGGAGGGGAAGGGGGAGGCTGGGGACAGCTGGATAGGGCATCCAGAGGCTCTGGCCAGAACACTGACCTGTCAGAGGAAAGCAAGCACTTGGGACGCTAGTTGGGTGCTGGGGAGCATGCATTCCTCAATTTAGCAAATATTTACTGGGCCCTGTGCTATGTTCTGGGGACAAAACATAGGACGGGGCCCAGTAAATATTTGCTAAATTGAGGAATGCATGCTCCCAAGCATCAAAAATGTGCAAAGTCCCTGTTATCATGGGACGGACATTTCAGTGCCATGGGGCAGGGTGGATGGCAATGAACAAACAAACATACCCTGTGGCAGGTGGTGATAACTTCAAAAAGAAATAAAGCAGGGCAAGGGCACAGGATGAATATGATAGTTGAGACTTTTTTGATGGAATGGCCAGGGAGTCATCCTTGATAAAATGACTGGAAGGACGTGAGGGAAGGAGTTGTGTGGCTCTCTGCGCCAGGCGCCTTCCGGGCAGACAGGAAGGTAAAGTGCATGAGCCCTGAGGCAGGTTCTTGTTTGGCACGAGTGGGGAGGGGAGCAGGAAGTGGATCCAAAGTGGCCCTTGTTCACTGTCAGGTGACCATTTGTCCCCAGGCATTTGTGGGCACCGCTCTGCACTGGCTGTGTGCTGGGAGGAACCTGGTGTAATAATGGCGGGTTTCCTGCAGCGTGTGTACTTTCAGGTGTTAATGCACCAGGAAGCTCGGCCTCTAATAAAGGTTTTGTGGGCCAAGTAATTGAAGGGCCTTAGAAGCTCTGCAGTAGAGCAGCCTGGTGAGATTTGTTCCCCAAATCACAAAACCCTTTCCCTCACAGAGCACCCTCTGGGAAATGCTGACCTGGTTTATGCCTTTTTAGTGGCATAAAGTCAGACTGTCTTCATTGTCTGGCTCTTCTTTCCTCCTGGACTCTGTTTCCTCTCCTGCCATGAGCTTCATTAAGATTGAGTTCGAGCCGCAGGTCTGAAAAACGTCAGAATGGCTGACACTAGCTGAGTGCTCACCCAGAGCCATACCCTGTCCTATATACTTCGCATGAATTAACTCCCTGAGCCGTCGTTAGCCATCCCTCATGCTGGCTAAGGGCCGTCTCGATTTAAGAGAGAAGGAAATAAGAGGCAACAAGGGGTGAAGAAATGTGCCCATGCTCACACCTCCAATGAGCACAGACCTGGGGTTTGCACCAGGTGCCTGGCTCTTGAGGTGTTAGTCTTAACTACCGTGCAGCGAGTCCAGGAACCTCAGATGGCGTATTTTCTGTAGTGTTTGTGTCGGAGGCCACATCCACCGCACAGAGCTCCCAGACTCTCGAAACCAGGCAGTGGGCTAGGGTCATGGGCACGATTGGTACAGCAGAGAACTTGGGTCCCATCTAGCCCCAGTTCCTCGCTCTACAGGTGAACAAGAGGCCCTGGAGGGGCAGGGGCATGTTGGGTCTCACTGTTGGGTCAGTGGCAATTCGGGGTCTTCCTGCCCTGTTGCATAAAGACAACTGGGTTTTGAGCCCAGGCTAGTGACTGTTTACTTTTACGGGCGCCCTCTGGTGGTCAAGCTACAATGTTTTGGCTCTTACCAGCTTACCAATGAGCGCTGCACATTGTCAACCCAGACAGCCTCTGGACCCAGGGAACCTGGAGACTCATTTTCTAATCCCCAGTGGTGCTGAGACAGGGCCAGAAAAGTCCAGGCCCTTGTTTAAATCTGCCTCACTGGGCCATGTTGAAGATAAAGCAAGACAGTAGGTGGGAAACACAAGCACAGTGCCCAGTACCTGGAGCCCCTCAATAAATGATAGCTGTCATGCTTTGTCACCTCTTTGTCAGCAAACAGCTGGTGGTGGTCTTGTGGCTCCGAGTCCCGAGCTCACGCGAGGTCCTTCAGGGTGGGAGCAGGCTCCAGGAAAGCAGCGTGGTTCCTGGGACGGACAAGGGCTACCCGACCTGCTTTGCACACTTACCATGTGCCAGACACTGAGCTCATTGCTTTGCTGCCTTACCATGTCTAATCTGCATACCAACCCTGTGAAGCGGCACCTTCTTTCCAAGTGAGGAAGGCTCAAAAAGTTACACGGCTCTCTGGGGTGACACAGCTAGTAAGTCAGAGCCAAGATTTGACAACCACACTGAGTGCTTCTCACCCAAGCAAGGTGAGCTTGTCAGAACAGCTGACCTGAGGCCTGGAGAGGACACAGGGGGTTCCCAAGGTCATCAGTTAGTCACTAAGTCTGTCCTGGGCTTTCCCATGCCTGGCTCAGGGCTTCCTTCCGCTGCCTGGATGACCCCCTTGAAGACTCCGTGTCTCCTGAGCCCGTGTCCAGCGCTGAGACAGACAGGCTCCCCTCCCCCCGGGGAGGCCTGCTGTCAGCAGCCTCTGTGATGTGGGGCTTACCCTCCATTCCCTTCCCCAGCTGGTTCCTTTCACTGCTGCCTGGAGGGGACTGTCAGCAGCTTGGCTTTTTCCCTCCTCAGTGTCTCCCAGCTGGGCAGCTGGCTGAGCTGCCAGGCCTGGCATCAGTGCAGGGTCGGGGCTTTGAAATGGGATCCCCAGGGCCTGTGGTCCAGCGTGACCTCCCAGGCCACCACAGCAGGTGATGGACAGGGCCTGAAATGTTGCCTGCCCTCACCATTTTTGCACTTCGCTTCAACCAGCCTGGGGCTGGGGAAGGTGGGCTCCAGGATGGGGTGCTCTGCACTGTGGTTGGCTGGGGACAGAGTGGGGAGTTGGCAGGTACTCCTGGTAACTGGTAACATCAAATGCGGCTCCTTATCTCGGTTTACAAGGCCAGGGCACTGCAGAGCCTTTGTGGGAATTAGGAAAAAGCACTGCTGCTGGAGGGGATAGTAAAAGGCACCCTTCTGGGCAGATGCAGCCTACCCCCCAGGGGACAGCTGAGTGCTCTTGTGCAGTGCTCACCCACCTGCTTTGGGGTGGAGGCCCTGGGTACCACCCTGCCTCCCTGTCTAGCCTCCTTTGGTGCCCTTTGTCCACAGTGGATTTGCCCCACCCCACTCATTCTCCACATAGCAGCCAGATGGATCTTTTAAAATGCAAATGGACCTGCCATCCCTTTGATGGCTTCCCGCTGCCACTTCCAGCCTTCTTGGTCCTGAGGTCTGGCCCTAGCTGACCTTTCTGTCCCTTGTCCTCTCTCTCCCTCTGGATCACTTGGTTGGCCTCTTGCTATTCCTTGACTCTTCTACCTCTGGGCCTTAGCACTTGCTGTTTTTTGAACTTGGCCTCTACCTCTCCCCTAGTTGATGCTTGCTCATTCTTGAAGTCCCACTCTCCAGCAAGTCCCTTTGGCCAGGAAGCCTTCCCTAAGCCAGTTGACTAGGCCCAGGTATCTGCTGTTCTAGAACTACCCGCCTCCTCCGTACAGCATGTACCTCATGGATGTTTTGTTTACCTTTGAGGTTTTGATTGCTGCCTCTCTTTCTTGCTCAGCTTTAAGGTTCATGAGGGCAAGGACACTGTTTTTTTCTCACTGTGTCCTTGACACTCAGCACAATGTCTGGAGTGAACAAATGAAACCTGCACTGAGCAGCTGTCATGGGCCAGGTACTGGAGAGCTGTCTGTTCCTCTCTCATTCATTTAAAAAAGTCAGTTACTCATCTGATAGATGTTAGCTCCCTCTGGATCTCAAGCCTGTGCTGGACACTGGAGGGTCCAAAGGTGGAAATGACACAGCCCCTGCCCTCAAGAGGGTATACTGGCTGGCGGAAGAGAGACCCTGAACAGGAATGCAGCAGCCTAGGTAAAAATGGCTGTAGCTGAGGCTTCAACATGGTCCAGTTCAACATGGTCAACTGGCCCAGGGAGGCCAGTGCAGAGGGGAGAGTATATGCACTGGGTTTTGAAGGGTGAACAGGAGTTCGCCAGGCCAGAAAGACAGGAGGAACTAGCAGAGTGACAAGGACAAGTTGTACCATATCCAGAGGTGGGTGGCTGGGAGACTGGGAGCCTAGGGAAGAGGAGAAGCGGAGGTTGGGGGTATCGTCTGCAGGGCCCCAGAGCCCTGGGCAGCAATGGACTCTGGGAGGAGGAGGGAGGGACGGGGAGCTATGGGGGGTGGCCTTGGGGGTGCTGAGGCATATGGGGGTTGGGAATGATGTGGGGGTGGAGCAACATTGCTCCTGCACCCCCAGTAGATACCTCCTCTGTGATCTTGTCTATACTGGCATCCTGTCGGATTTCCCCTGAAGAAAGCTTTGTGTGCAAAAGCAGTTTGGAAGCTCTAGGAAATGAAGCCCAGGGGTCAGGTGTGCAGCTCCAGGATTAGACCACCTGGCTGCACTGTGGCTCCCCTGACCGCTGTGTGACTGAGGGCCACACTCCCCTCAAAGCCTCAGAGTCCTCACCTGCGGAGTGGAGTAACATTGGCACCTTCCTCCCAAGGCTGATGTGAGGACCCAATGAGCAATTGGAGACAATGGCTGGCGCTATTCTAGGCACACTGCCAGCATTACACTACCCCTCTACCCTTGATGTGTTTACCGAATGCTCAGCCCGGTTTCACATCAGGGGCCGCTGAGGCACAGAAAGGCTATGTAACTTCCAGGGCCAGGTGGTAGAGTCCACGCTCTCTGCTGCTGGACCTCTGTCTGTGTGAGTTTGGCCAAGTTACCTAGCCTCTCTGGGCCCCACTCTCCTCATCTGTAAAGTGGGAATGATAGCAATGCCTCCAGCCCAGGGGTCCCTGAGGATTACCAGCCCCACTGCATGCAGAATGCTTGAACCCAGCGCCAGACTTTGGTAAGGACAGCGTGTGTTAGCTGGTATATTACTGTGACAGAGGAACCTGGGTTTGCGGGGCCAGAGATGTGGCAAGCCCTCCGTGAAGGTTAGCGAATGCTACCGATGTTACTGTTATTGCACAACTGAGATTCCCTTGGGGTCCTGGTTCTGATGGCTGTTCCCCTCTCCCTGCCTCACCCCGTCTGCAGGCCAACGAGAACAGCCTGCTGAGTGCACAGCTCAAAGGCTTCCCCCTGTTCCTGCACTCGAACCTGGGCCTGAAGGACTGCAGCATCAACCCCAGGTCACCCCTGCTCTACGTGACGCGGCCCAGCGAGGTGGAGAAGGGTGTGCTGCCCGGCGAGGACTGGACCGTGTTCCAGTCCAACCACTCCACCTACGAGCCGGTGCTGCTGGCCAAGACGCGCTCGTCCGAGTCCATCCCGCACCTGGGCGCCGACGCCGGTCTGCACGCCGCGCTGCACGCCACCGTGGTGCAGGACCTGGGCCTCCATGACGGCATCCAGCGTGTGCTGTTCGGCAACAACCTCAACTTCTGGCTGCACAAGCTCGTCTTCGTGGACGCCGTGGCCTTCCTCACCGGCAAGCGCCTCTCGCTGCCTTTGGACCGCTACATCCTGGTGGACATCGATGACATTTTTGTGGGCAAGGAGGGCACGCGCATGAAGGTGGAGGATGTGAAGGTAGGGCCCAGGGCCAGGCCAGGGTCGCCTCACCTTCCGGCCTTCCTGCACCCCGTCAGGACGTGGCTGTCCGCACCTCCCCTGTGCCGTTGGTCGTCCCCGCCCCTGGCCGGTTGGTTTTATGAATTGCCTTATCTGCAGCAAGTGTCGTTTAATCGTATGTTGAAGTATTGATTATAGAGGAATTTTGCATCTGGGGTTTGGAACTCAAGAATTATCTATGGAGGAAGAGATACAGGTGGGAGCTGGGCGGGATGGTTTACCCACCTTTTAATCCAGATTCACTCTCAGAGATGTTTGCGTCAGGACCCGAACTACCAAATCCCTAAAACAAGAACGAGAACTTGAGTCACGCGTGAGGCCTATTTCACCTGAGGTCTGCAGAGGTAGTGGAATGCACATGTTTAACTCAAACTGCGTTTACCCAACTGTAAACTCTACATACGAGCATTTTGCAAAGCACGGAAGTTTTACACACGGCTCGCAACTAAAGAGAAGCCTACAAATAGAGACCATTAAGTAATCTTTAAGATCCAATTTTCATCCACTCACTGTTTCACTCACAGTTATTTGCAAAGGGAAGGTCGTCCCTCTGGAAATGGGGAGGTCAGAACCCGGGTTGCCATAAATAGAGGGTAACAGTCGCTCCAGCGAACACAAGCCTGGGGGTTAAATTCTGCTGCCGGGCTGTTGCCTCTGACTGCCAGTCCTCTCTGCCACCGGATTAACAAGTCTCAGAGACATATTAGCACCAAACCAAGACTTCTTTTTGATGTGAGGGGGAGGATTGGAAAAGGTACTTCCAAGAGGAATGCTTTTCTGCCTGAGTGACTCAGATTATCTGTGCTGTCTCATCCTTCTGAAATCACTGTTGGGGACTGGCCCTGTGGCCTGGAAGGAAGGCTGGGGTGGGGGTGGGGGTCACTCGCTGCCTTGGTCTAGAGTCAATTCTCTAGTCTTCCTCACGCCTCCCTAGGGGAAGGGTAGAGCGGACAGTGTTGGGGAATAGGCGCTGTCTCAGGATTCAAGTTTCAGTTTGACCCTCCCTGGGTAACTTGGGCATGTTCCTCCCCATCTCTGAGCCTCGTCTGTAAACTGACAATATGGGGTGGATGGGAGGTTTTCAGGCCATTTTCTGACATCTTAGGGTTTTACAGAGGTGCTGGGCTGAGGGAGGGGGTCGTGTGCAGACAACCAGGCTCTGAGCCCTCCCTCCCAGGACAGGGCAGCTTTGCTTTGATCTTTACGACTCCCCCAAGGTGTCACTTGGGATCATCGCCTGGTGGCCCAAGTTGGCTCTTGCTTGCTGTAACCTAGGTCTCTGCTGCCTGTCCAGGGTTGACCCCCATGAGGAGGCCAGGCTCAGGCTCACTGTGTCCCGATGAACCCCGGGGTTGCCTTACTTTCCCCATTTTGGGAGTGGGTAGCATCTTGGGGCCATTTCTGTAAAAGAATAGTAACCAAAGTGCCTTCTGCCATTCGCTCAGCTCAGTGCAGACTGCAAAGCGCTTTACCAGCCAGGGTTCTTCCATTAGCCTTAAATGTCCTTGGGAGTCAAAAAGGACAGTCATTTTATTATTTTTTTTCTTTAATCCCAAGCACAGGCTACAACTGAGCCTTTCAGAGATATGAATGCCGCCTCATTAGCTGGTACAGTGCTGGCTGTACGGCATGATTTAAATAACCCCAACAGCAGCTGCTTATTCGGGGCTTGGCCAGGGCCAGCTCTGGGCTCAGGCCTTCAGGCCTGCCCACGCGTTGCCTCATCTGATCCTCACGCAGCCCCATGAGGTGGGCATTGCTGTAAGTTTCATTTTGCTGGACACCAGGGCTCAGAGGGCTGCGGTAACTTGCCCACGGCCACCCAGCTGAAGCACACATGTCCACTGGGCAGTGTGGGGCCGCAGGAGGGCCAGATGTTGCCTGCCAAGTGTTCGGGTAGCAGCCCTTGCAGGTTTCCTCGCAGCCTTGTGCATCATGCAAGGATGTTTTTGAGTCTTGACCCCGGAGTACAACTGTGCGTTTGTTTCAGAAACGGCAACAACCCTTCATTGACTTGCAAAGCGCCGGGTGTGCTGTGCATGGGAACATTGCGTTGCTGGTGCGCAGCACATCTCTGGCAAGGTCATGGCCCTTTGATACCATGACATCAGCCTTGCGTTCGCCTAGGGGAGAAACCCTCCACATTGGACCATTCATTGAAGGCATGAGGCTTACAGTGGTAGTGACCCCAGGCAGGCATACGACGCCACCATTTCTCATCATTGACCAAACGTCAGGCAGCTTAACATGCAATATCTTATTTAATTCTTCCAAGAGCTCCTTGAGGGAGGTGAAATCCCCATTTCACTTTTGGGGAAACTGAGGCCTTCTCAAGGACACACAGCAGAGCCAGGCTAGAGTCTAGGACGTGTCTTGCCAGAAGCCTGGTGTAGGTAGCCACACAGGACTGGCTTCCTGGGCGTGGGGCCCGTGCAGCCACTTGGGGCCCGTGCTCAGAAGCGCCCGTACAAGGTATAGCACTCCACATTTTCCTTCTTCCCTAGGAACTGCAAACTGTTCAGCTGGTCCTGTAGCAACAGGGCACTTCCAGGCCCTTAGTGGGAGGAGCAGGGCCCTGCGCTCTCCTCACCCCTGTCTTTCTCTTCTGCCCGTCTTAGGCCCTGTTCGATACGCAGAATGAACTACGTGCACACATCCCCAACTTCACCTTCAACCTGGGCTACTCAGGGAAATTTTTCCACACAGGTAAGTGGCTCTGGCTATGTCCCCACTAGCAGCTTTCAGGAGCCTTCACATCCAGACAGACCCTCAGAGCACTGCAGGTGGTGTGATGGGCCACATTAGGAGCCCATTTGATCCCGTTCCCTGCTCCCCAGTCCCCCCAACCAATAGCCCACAGAACAGTCAGCTCCAGGCAGTGGCCTATGGGGACAGCGGCAGTCTCCTGGCTGCAGGCTGTGCTATTGTGGGGCAGCACCCTCTCCCCCACTTGTCACCCCCTCACCCCAACCTTTGAACATGATTGGCACTATTTCTGCTTAAAAATGTCAATGAATGTTAAGAAATAACAGAAATACATAGGGTAGAAAGTGACAATGTCCCATCGTTGTACCCACCTGCCGTGAGTTTATTTTTCAACAGGGGCTGTGGGCCCCTGGGTCATGCTGTCTCTCCACTTTTGGGCTCATTCTTGTTCCTCACATTCCTCACATTCCTTTCACTGCCCTTCAAGGCCTGAACAGAGGGCACACACCTGCATGTCCCCTGCAGTGAGTTGGGCCACCATGAGAACAGCCTCTCTTGAATTCCAGGCTAACCCTGTTAGTCTGCCATTCTGGAGGAGTGTACAGCATAGCCCCAGAGCCAGACAAGAGCGACACTGGGCTGTCTGTCCACCTTTTTGAGATTCTCAACCCTAAGCAGCATTGCAGGGTAGTTGTAGTCATGCACATGAGACAGAATTAAACATTATGTATATGTATATGCGAAGAGCTTCCACAAATCAGTAAGGAAAAGATGAATGACCCCGTAGAAAAAGGGGAATAGGATCAGAGCAGGTGTGTCAGAGTTGGAAGAATTGGCTCTGAGGCCTGCATTATACAGAGAGAAAGTCTTGCCTAAGGTCACAGAGTGCCCCAAAGTCACATTCTAGACTAGAATCCGGGGCTCTGGACTAGGGCTTTGTCTGGTCCTGGGCTGGTGCTCAGGCAAGTGTTCCAAGTGCTTGATTGGGGGTGAGGGAGTAGGGCTAGCCATGCACCCGTCCTGTCCCTGCACACCAGCCCAGGTTGGAGGACCTCGTGGGGGTGGGCCAGACTGACCCGCCTGCGATTGGGCTGCAGGTACCGACGCTGAGGACGCTGGGGATGACCTGCTCTTGTCCTACGTGAAGGAGTTCTGGTGGTTCCCCCACATGTGGAGTCACATGCAGCCCCATCTTTTCCACAACCAGTCTGTGCTGGCTGAGCAGATGGCCCTGAACAAGAAGTTCGCTGTCGTGAGTAAGATTCCCTATGGGGCAGAGCCGGGTGGGCTCGGGGCTGGGCTGGGGTCCAATGGCAGGCCTCTGGCTGCTTCCACAGTTCCATCTGACAGCTTTTGATTAACATCTTTGTAGCCACTGTCTCACAGAAGCCTCCCAGAGACTCCAGTAGGCGGGTGTTGATAGCATGGCTTTTAGAGAAGAAACCAAAGCTCAGGGAGGCCGCACCGGCTAATGAGAGTCCTTCCAGGCCTGACCCCAGGCCCGTTTGTTTCCTGAGCCCAAGTTCATCCTTTAGGCTAGAATCCTTCAGCTAGAGGGGAGAGAGGCCTGGTGCTGGCTGAGCCTGGGCCAACCACCCAGTTTGAGGCCCAGGGAGGCAGGAAAAGCCCCATTTTGTGCCTCACCCCTGGGTGCTGGAGGGCGTGACACTGGGCTGAGAGTTAGAGTCCCAGCCACCTTGGCCAGCATCTCACTTGGGGACGCTGAGCACATCCCTCTCTCTCCCAGGCCTCCGTTTCCCCATCTATGCCATGAGGACTGGGACCCCCTCCCCTGCCATTCTAGCCTCTCGTTTCTCTGCCCCATTCTGCAATGGAGAATAAGGTCCGGAGGGGCTGGAACCCCATGCTCACCCTGCCCTGGCCCTCCTCTCCCCAGGAGCACGGCATTCCCACAGACATGGGGTACGCAGTGGCACCCCACCACTCGGGCGTGTACCCTGTGCACGTGCAGCTGTACGAGGCCTGGAAGCAGGTGTGGAACATCCGGGTGACCAGCACGGAGGAGTACCCCCACCTGAAGCCGGCCCGCTACCGCCGCGGCTTCATCCACAACAGCATCATGGTGAGTGGGCCCTGGCCGCAGGGGTGGGTGTGCACGCACTGGTCCCAGAGGCGTGACTTGGGGAGCTGCTTAGGGGTTTGCAGCCCAGTTCTGCTGCCCCATGGCATCTGAGGCTCTCCATCCCGGGGAAGACAGCTTCTGGTCTGCCCTTCATGAGCTCCTTCTTAGCCATTGCGACGGGATGAACACTCTTTAAAGGGACCTCTAGTGAGGCTTTGGGATAGATCTCTACCTCATTCGTAAACAATTTTCGTGAGCTTTGACTGCGTGCCCAACCCTTTCCTACGTGCTAGGGGTACAGGCATGCACAGCCTGGCAGAAGTCCTCGCCCTTGTAGACCTGGCATTCTAGTGGCAGGAGGCAGTGAGCTCATAAATAAGTTAACGTATAGTGGTCAGATGGTGATAAGTGCCGTGGAGCAAAGCAACCGGGGCAGGGAGGTACGGAGTGCGGGAAGGGGAGAGGAGCAGCTAGTTTAAGTAAGGGAGGACCTTCCTGGGAGTGAACCGTGCTGCTTTTGAGGAGGAGCATTCCAGGCAAGAAGACAAGCCCACAGGCCCTGAGGTGGCTTCGGAGGGGGGTGTTTGGGGACCAACTAGGAGGCCAGTATGTCTGGCTGGGAGCGAGTGAGGGGCGGGTGCCGGGAGATGAGGTCAGAGGGGTGGTGGGCCAGATCCTGCATGAAGGGCCGTGTCCGCTTGTTGGAGGCACTCGAGCTTTTTGTCTGAAATGGGAATGTTTTGAGTGGAGTGCTGTTAGTATCTGACTCATGTTTTTAAAAGATTTCCATCCTTTTCGCTGTGGTGTGGAGCAGAGACTGCTGGGGACAAAGTGGGAGGCAGGAGATCAGTTAGGACACCACTGTGATCTTCGGACAAGAGATGGCGGTGGCTCGGGCCAGGGTGCCATGTTGGGAGTGATCAGATTCTGGGCTGATTTAGAAGTTGGAGCCAGGAGGATCTGCTAAAGAGTGGGACGTTAGGTGTGGGGAGAGAGATGAGTTCTTGGCCGGAGCAACTGGAAGGATGAGTTGTCAACCCAGGTGGGGCAGCTGTAGGGAGGCCAGATCCATCCATCCACCCATCCACCCATCTATCCATCCATCCACCCATCCATACATCTATCCATCCATCTACCCATCCATACATCTATCCATCCATCCACCCATCCACACATCCATCCATCCATCCACCCATCCACACATCCATCCATCCATCCACCCATCCACACATCCATCCATCCATCCACCCATCCACACATCCATCCACCCATCCACCCATCCACACATCCATCCATCCATCTACCCAGCCACGCACCCACCTACCAACTCACAAGCCTCCTCAGTACCAAGCACTTGAATTCACTCCAGGATGAGGTGGTGACAAGACAGACAAGTTCTCTGCTCTCTTGGAGCCCCCAGTTTTATGAAAGGAGGCAGATAGTAAACAGTTAAACCAACGCATGACCAGGAGTTCTACCAGGCAGGTTCTAATGCTGTCCCAGGAGTTGCAGAGCATGACTAGGAGAGCTGCTCTAGACAGGGTCAGGAACTCGTGCTGCAAACAGTCTGAATCTCCTGAAATGTTATCACTAGCCCGTCTCCGTTACTTGGGTTCTGCTCATTTGGCAGAATAGCCAGGCCTGGGGGCTCACCTGGGAGAATGTCGTGGACTATGGGTCTTTGCGGGAGAAGACCCTCAAGGGCGGGGGCTGTGCCGTCACATAGGAGGCACCCTGGCTGTTCTGAGGAAGGGTCCTGCCACTGCCATGCATGTCATAGCTCCTCTCCGCCCCATGCCCAGGTCCTCCCACGGCAGACCTGTGGCCTCTTCACACACACCATCTTCTACAACGAGTACCCCGGTGGCTCCAGCGAACTGGACAAGATCATCAACGGGGGCGAGCTGTTCCTCACCGTGCTTCTCAATCCCGTGAGTGCTCCAGAGCTGGTGGCGAGGGGGGCTGCAGACAGCCTGGCTTCCCCAAAACAGGCCTCCCTGGGCCCGGGGAGCGGGGGAGCAGGCGTGAGGGCTGGGACTGGGGACCCGCTCCGCAGCCTTGGCTGGTCCCTGCCCTGCAGCGGGACCCTGGCAGAGAACCTGAGCTGTCTTCTTTCCTTTTGTCATCTTGCCCTTCAGTCTACATAATAGCGTTAGCATTTTAGGCTGTGTTCTCCTTCAGTCTTGGTATATGTGTGTATAAGTATATAAATATACATGTTAACATACATGGTAAATTATTAATACATGAAGCTATATGTAAACTATACGTACTACATTTATGAGGGTCTGTTCTGAGAGTATCTGCTGCGCAAACTGTTTGAATTATATTGAGATTGGCTCGATACTTAAAGGATAAACCTTGTAGTTTAAACTATTCACCAGCGCTTTCTGGATCTCTTTCTTTATCTGTAAAATGGAAATAATTATTCACGTTTTAATATGGATATCAAGATGCTAAATAGATAGCAAGGGATGTTGTTACTTAGTTTTTTGGGATAACTAAATATTCCTTATGGTCCAAGCACCACCCCCCCCAAATTAAACAGGGTACCCAGCTAACTGTGCAGTAGGTCAGCTTCCCATCTCAGGCCTGTAATAGTTGGTGGTTAGTCAAACCTGCATTCACGGGCTGTGCCCAGCCTGAGGTCGCACAGCGAGTTGGTGGATGACCCATTGAGCCTGGGTCATCGAGTGGCCCTTCAGGTGAAGCAAGACCAAGAGGTCAGAAACGAGGTAAAGGTGGCTCAGAGGCTGATCAGCCCCCGCCTCCCACCTCCCTCTCCTGGAGCAGATCAGCATCTTCATGACGCACCTGTCCAACTATGGGAATGACCGCCTGGGCCTGTACACCTTCAAGCACCTGGTGCGCTTCCTGCACTCCTGGACCAACCTCCGCCTGCAGACGCTGCCCCCCGTGCAGCTGGCCCAGAAATACTTCCAGATCTTCTCCGAGGAGAAGGACCCGCTCTGGCAGGTGGGTGGGGGGTGGGGGCCTGGGGGCCTCGATGCAGGGATGGAGTGCTCACTGCGCACAGATGCACGCCAGGCGTGGGCTGGGCTCAACCCTCACACCCTCAGCCTCTCTCGAGGGCACGCTCAGGGGCACATTCATCCATCGGCACGGGCACACTCACTTGTTCCTGGGCACGTCTATGTACACCCCTCCCCCGCAAGCGTGCACACACCCCCACGCCTCTGAAAACACAGCCGTACAAGGCCATCGGTGAATGTGATGCGGATGACGTATAGAAAGCCTGGCCTGGTTAGATGTGGTTTTCTCTGCCCTCCTCACTCCAGCAGGCCCTGAGCCAGGGGAGCAGCGGCCAAGGGGTGGCTGGTGGGGACAGTGCTGAGGGGAGCCTCTGTCCCTGGGGACAGTCAAAAACTGGAAACAGAAGCCGGAATTAATGATGTGCTCATAGTTTACACCAGGGGTCCACAAACTTTGGCCCCCGTTTTATTTTTATACAAAGTTGCTTTGGGGTCCGGCCAGGCCTGTTCCTGTCGGCACTGCCTGCGCCTGCAGCCACCACGACAGCGGAGCTGAGTAGTTGCGACAGACCAGATAGTCTCCAAGCCCAACATTTACTAAATATTTCAAAAGATTTATTAAACTTTATAGTAAGTGGTTTTGACCCCTGGCTGAGGCCTGTCTCGGTTAGTTAAATTCAACGAGCACTTGTGAATTCCTGTTGTGTGCCAAACGCTGGGCGGGACATTTCGCAGGGCTGGGTCCTGCCAGCCACCCAGTGACCCGAGGAGGGGATGTGACAAGGACACATGTCGTAAAGCCTGTCAGGGCTGTAAGAGCCACGGATCCGAGTACAGTGGGAGTCCATTCTCTGGATTCGGGGGCCCCCTAACAACCCGTCCACTGTTGTTTTAGGACCCCTGTGAGGACAAACGCCACAAAGACATCTGGTCCAAGGAGAAGACATGTGACCGCTTCCCGAAACTCCTCATCATTGGCCCCCAGAAAACAGGCAGGTCTCTTCACTCTCGATCTGCCTCCCCCATGCCCCCTATCTCAGCCACAGACTTCTGGGGATCAGCTTGCCCTGGTCCCACTCCCCAGTAACCTGCCCCCTTTCCCAGGAAGTGGTAGTAAAGTTGGGGTAAATATAAATTGCCTGACAGGGTAGGGTGGAGGGTGGGCATGAAATGCTGCAATCTGTCCTGAACCACAGCCTCAGGGAGCTCTCCCTGCGTCCTGGGAGTCTCTGAGTCTAGGCAGAGAAGCCCAGGTGAGCTGCTGGGTGAGCTCAAGCAGTGCCAGGCCAACGGTTCAGCGCAAAGAGGTCTGAGATCAGTGAGTCAAGTGATCTGTTAGTCATGTCGGCCGGGGGTGATGGAGGGAGTAGTGGTGGCACGATTGCTAAGCACCTGCCCTCCCCACTATATCAGGTACCAACGGGTCCCCTCATTTGACAGCAAAACAGTCAAGGCTCAGAGAAGTAAGTGACGTCCTCTTAATACTTTCAGTTAGGAAATGGCAGATCCAGGTCTTGAACCTTGGTCTCTGTGACCCCACAATATGCACTCTTAATCACCAAAGTCTGCTCTCTTTCTCTGCCGGGGCGTCTCATTATAGCATGTTAACCACAGGCTAACACACGCAGGAGGAATGGACTCTCTGAAGGAGGAGGGGCTGCGGAGGGGGTAGGAGGGAGGGCTCCCAGGAGAGGATGCGTCTGAGCCAGATGTCTTAGCCCTTCAGGAATCCCACATCTGCAAGCTGGAGGGTTTGGAGCTCCCTTTTCTCTGAGCTCCTCCTGAGTGCCAGAGCAAACCAAGACCCAGAGCTGGAAGGGCCTAGCATAAAGTATCTAGTTTGATAATGAGGAGACTGGTGGGGCTACCGGAGTGTAGTAGTGAGAAGGATTTTGCAGCCAAGTCCTTATTTAGTGATGAAGAATGCTGTGGTGGATTAGTGATGTCTGCAAGGGGTGCAGGAGTTGAGATACTGGCATGCATGCCATGTATTTGCCTTACTCTGTTCAGTGTAACTCCTTCATTGCAGAGATGTGGAAACAAAACCCCGGAGAAGGGGAGGGACTTTCCCAGGATCTCGCAATGAATAACGGAGAACTAGAACTAGAGCTCAGGATTCCAGGCTCCATCTTTATATTGGGAGCCAGGCCCTGGTCTCACCTCCTTCCACCCCCACAGGCACCACAGCCCTCTACCAGTTCTTGGGCATGCACCCAGACCTCAGCAGCAACTACCCCAGCTCAGAGACCTTTGAGGAGATCCAGTTTTTCAACGGCCACAACTACCACAAAGGCATCGACTGGTGAGTGGGCCTTTCCGTCCACAGCGCGACAGCACGGCCTTCACAGAGCCTGCCCCGGAGGGGGCCTGCCGCGGCCAGAGCAGGAAGCAGCTGGCGCTTGCTCACACTCAGTACAGTTCCTGTAAACAGGGGCAGAGGGCAGTGACCCTGGAGCCGTGGTGTTGGAAC
The DNA here is from genome assembly GCA_004026585.1 of Noctilio leporinus. Lineage (NCBI taxonomy): Eukaryota > Metazoa > Chordata > Mammalia > Chiroptera > Noctilionidae > Noctilio > Noctilio leporinus. The sequence goes on along the minus strand of PVIW01002030.1, from coordinate 169,151 downwards.
CATGTCGTACATGGGACACTCGATGAGGAAGCTCTTCTCCCCTCTGGATTATGCTCAGGTTCAGAGGCTTCTGGAAGCCAGAGTCCAGCCCCTCCCTTGCTTGCGCAGAAACATCCTGAGGTCCAAGGTCCCGAGAGCAGGGGACAGGACAGCAGGGGCTAAGATCCACGTGTTTTGATCTGAGAGCTAAGCCCTTCCCACTGTTCTCGTCCTTCAGAGGCAGGTCACCAGCCCTCACGAGCCTTCAGGGAGCCCCTCGGGGTGTGGTTACACTGCAGCTTCTTACAGAACCTGTCAGCTATTACCATGGGGTGTAGGGATCGTGTGGGTATGGTTTTATATTCCAGTTTCTCAAGTTACATCTTCTGTTTGTCTTTTTTTACCTTATCCATGTGTTATTCTTATGTATCAATTATTTTTATGTCATTGGTTTACCTGGGTGTAGAGATTACAGCCATTTTTCTGTTTTTGTTTTGTTTTGTCTTTGTATTTTTCTGTGTGGACTTCCTCTTCCTCTCTATCTCTCATCTCTCTATTTACCTACCTCCCCGCCTCCCCGCCTCTATCTCTAATAAGTCTACAGCCTTTTATCTAAGATCTATTGTGGCCAGACATATCATGGGAAGTCAGCACGATTCAGACTGCAGAGAGGTAATGGGCTGTGACACCAAATATTTAACCACACCTTCAGCAGGGTCTGGGGCAGCACCCCATTAGCTAGTGCATCAATATGTCTGGCAGGGGATGTGAATATTTATACTAAGTAAGATGGAGAAGTCAGGTTTCACTGCCAGATGGCTTTGATTCAAACAAGGGGGGAAAGCTTCAGTTCTCAGAGCTTTCTCGATTTAGTTGTTACAATAGATTGTGGACGGGAAGAGGAGGAGGGAGCGGGAGGGAGGGAGAGAGAGACAGAGAGAGACAGAGAGGGAGAGAGATTTCTCAGCCACATTCCCAAGATTTCGATTTTGTAGATATGTGTGGGGCGGGTGCAGGAACTCACAAGCCCCCCCGGTGGCTCGGATGAAGGGAGCCCTGGGACCACCCTGCAGAATGTCTGTCTCGAAAGTAGGGATCCTACACGTTAACCAGGGTGGGCCTCGTGGGCTTTGGTTCCCATGAACCCCTGAAAATGTACCTCTACTTTGCCTTGTTAGGTGTCCCTGGTGGGGGCTCTGGAGTGTTTATGCAGTTTTCTGAGGGTCTGCACCCAAGAACTGGCCCCAAAGGGCTGGTGCTGATGACAGTCTCCAGCGGGTAGAGCAGATGCCTCCCAAGGCTGTCGCTCCCGGTCCCAGCTCGCCCCCTAGAGGCAGCGGGCGTTAGGGCCGTTCAGCTTGACTCCGGGAGGGAGTTTCAGATGGAGACACCCCATTCCCATGCTGCAGCCTGTGTCACACCCGTGTGTCATCAGGTCCTTCTCACCTCCAGGATCTCTGAAGAGGGAGGCTGCCAGGTGGCCATTCCTCTAGAATCCCTGCCAGAAGCGAGCCCTTGCTTGCCTGGGAGCGATGCACCCTGCTTGCTTTCGCAGGTTCGAGCCCCAGCGACGCTCACCCTGGGTGCTGTATCCCTCGTGCCCCTTCCTCCTGAGTCTTGACCGTGAGCCACCTCTCTGGGCTTCCTGCAGGTACATGGAGTTCTTCCCCATCCCCTCCAACACCACCTCCGATTTCTACTTTGAGAAAAGCGCCAACTACTTTGATTCGGAAGTGGCGCCCCGGCGGGCGGCCGCTCTGTTGCCCAAAGCCAAGGTTCTGACCATCCTCATCAACCCGGCGGACCGGGCCTACTCCTGGTACCAGGTGAGCCGGGCTGGGGCAGCACCCGGGGTGGGGGCACTGGGCCCTGCCTGCCACTCAGCTGCTCACTCATTAAACAGATATTTACTAATCACCTACTATGCGCCCTAGCGAGGCTCCTGGGATGTGCTGGTGGGTAAGAGTAGAGTCCCACCTCCATCTGCTTCTTGCTGGTGAAGGAGAAATCCTTGGAATCCCAGCCAACAGTTACCTGCCCACCTTCCTAGCTTTGCCTGGGGTCCTGCCTCTCAGTCTGACTGTTTCTACTTTGATTTGGTGAACAGTGGTCGGGCGGCTACTGACTCCGGCCCCTCGCTGGACACTGGGTCGGGGGTGGGGGTGGGAACGCAGAGAAGGACGAGGTACAAGACTTGCCATTCTTAGCAGAGGATGCAAAGTCCTAATCAGGCGGGGAAGTTGCCTGGACTCATCCTTGCCGGAGACAGTCACTCCCAGTCCTTATTTGGCTATGCAGGAACTAGAACTTACTTTAATTTGATAACCCAACTTAATTTCTTCTGAGCACCATTCCACTGGGCGTAAAGGAGAGTTTAGGCTTGGGCCTTTTGGGGGTGTCTTCCCCTGCCTGCCATGTACTAGGGTGTTGGGGGTGCCTAGTGTACCAGGCCACTTTAGGTAGCTACCTGTCACCCTCTGAGCCTGTTCACCTGGCGGCTGTCTCTGCTCTGGGGCCTTGCTGTACCCACACTTCTGGCAGGGGGCTGGTTGCAGACCCTCTTTGCCGTCTGGTCCCATGGACCTCCCCGTTCTGAGCTGGGTGTAGTCTTCAGTGGGAGTGTGGGGACTGGTGAGGGGTCCCCCTGGTTGGCAGGTCCCTGATCTCTGGGCCGTGGGAATTCTGCAGGTGCTGACACCCATGGCATTGTTTTAGATGGTTCAGACCTGACATTTCCCCCTTTCCAATTCTGTCTCAATCCTCATGTTGAAGCCTGCACAGGCAGTCATAACAAATGTCATAGACCGAGTAGCTAACACAACAGAAATTTGTTTCTCACAGTTTTAGAGGCTAGAGATCCAAGATTAAGGCCACCAATGCATTTCCCAGTGAGAGGGCTCTTCCTGGCTTTTAGACAACCACCTCTCCCTGCAGCCTCACGTGGCCCAGAGAGTGGACCTACTGGTGTTTCTTCTGACAGCAGCACTAATCCCTCACCAGGGCCCCACCCTCATGACCTCATTTAGCCTCCTCACCTCGCAAAGGTTAGATCTTCAGTATTCAAAATTTGGGGTTGGGACAAACATTCCATCTATAATACTTCCTGGTTTAGATAAAGGAGAAATTCTGAATTTGGTGCAAACTGCTGCACTGTGTGTCTTCAACAAAGAGTACAGACTTTCAGGTCACAGCCATAGCAGACGGTTGTATCTGGCTGGCATTTGAGAACATTGCGATATTTTTATTGGATTTAAGAACTTTCTGTATGTGACAACTGCTCCACTTGTCCATTTATGGAGGGGATATTGGGTTTTATTTTGAAATAACTGCCTTTGAATAAGAAAGATGAGTCAACGTAAAGGAAAGTATGTTGGCATTGGCACATACTTTCTGTGGATTGGTTTGTGGATGTTGCAGAAATTACAGAGATGGTGTGCAAATTAGGAGAACTCTGTTCTAGTCTAATTCGTGTCTTGCAAAGATGAGGAAACTAGGGCTCAGAGGGGCCATCCGACTTCCCTGACGTCAGATGATGATGGGACACAGAGCCAGGACTTGAACCTTTGGCTCCTGGTTTTAGGTCGGGGTCCTCTAGCTGCCTTATAGCGCTCTGCCACTGAAACTTCCCACTTTGTGACTTCCACGTGACACACTGACCCTCCCCCCTTGCCCGCAGCACCAGCGAGCCCATGATGACCCAGTGGCCCTGAAGTACACCTTCCACGAGGTGATCACCGCCGGGCCTGACGCGTCCTTGAAGCTGCGTGCCCTCCAGAGCCGCTGCCTGGTCCCCGGCTGGTATGCCACCCACATTGAGCGCTGGCTCAGCGCCTTTCACGCCAGCCAGGTAGCCGCCAGTCCGTCACCCTTGGGAGGGCAATCAGTTATAGCAGAGCCTCGGAACCCTCTCTCCACTCACGGGGCCGGAATGCCATCCCTGGCGAGTTCCGGGCCTTCAAAAGTTTCAGTCTTGTTTATCCCAAGGTTGATGTGTGAGAATTCCCTAAATCCTTGTCCCCTCACGACAAGGTCTGTATCCTTAATGGGGCCCAGATTGCATGAAACATTTTAGGAAAACTTGGAGGACTCAGGCAGGAGAGTGACATGTAGGCCAGATGCTTGGGGAGAGGCCAGCGAGGGATGTTGCTGAGGCAGGAGGGTTGGGCAGGGTTTGGTGACAGCTCAGACTTTAGGACAGGATGACATCAGTCAGGGGAAGCTGACATCTGGGGACACTTGCTGTTCAGAGGTGGAGGAAGAAACATTCTCCGCAGTGTTGGGACCCTGGTCTGTCACCATGGCTACTGACCCAGAAAACTAGGGGCCCGTTGGCCACTGGAGTGACAGCAGGTTCAGATCACCCTCCCCCTCCTTCCTGTTTTTCTAGATTCTGGTCTTGGATGGCAAGCTGCTGCGAACAGAGCCCGCCAAGGTGATGGACACCGTGCAAAAGTTCCTCGGGGTGACCAACACCATTGACTACCACAGAACCTTGGCGTGAGTGTGGCCTTGGCTTTCAAACAGGGGGTTTCCCAAGCAGGCAGCTGGGCCAAAAAGCCAAAGGCTTGAATGATTGTGGGAGAGACAGAGGTCAATTAGCATCGACAAAGGTGGGAAGGTATGGTGTCCTTGATGGCAGTTCAGCAGAAAAGCTAACATTAATACAACCTGAGTCATATTTATGAAGGTATTAACTCAAGGAAGAGGGAGGTGATGAACCTGTTCTACTCCAGTCAGTCATGCTCGCGGGGTGTTCATTTCATAGTGTTTTATCTAAGTCAGTCAGACCAGTTATGAGCAGGCCCAATACCCACAAGGTTTCTTAGTATTAGAGTATGACTTACATATAATTTCAAGAAAAGGATACTACAAATATTGTCGATGGCTCACAATTTGTTATTTGAACCCAGTGCCAGTGCACTAATAGTGCCCCCCGCCCCACAAGTAAGCGCCAGCTCGTGCTGCAGGGGTGCAGGGCTGGGCAGAGGCTGTCTCTCAGGGTTGTGTCACAGGCAAGTGACACCCTTGGCTGGATGAGGGGGTCTCAAGAGAAGGAGAAATAAAGCCTACCTTCCCTGCCTACCTTCCTAGGAAAGTCCCGCAGCAAGAACATTCTCTTCTTATATCTTGGGAAGTTGAAGGAGGGGGTGGGGGGGAGTCATTCTTCACTTTGAGGCAGGAAGGAGAAGCCACTCAGGGCGTAGGCTGTGACATCAGAGATGACTGCGTTAGGACCCTGATCCGCCCAGGACTTCTTTAGCTGAGTGACCTTGAAAAAAATGTCTTCACCCCTTCCAGCCTCGCTTTCCTCCCCTGTCAGCTGGGGATGAAGGGAATGACCCATAACTCCCGAGGGTCACCGTGGTGCGTGAACCCATGCACATGGAGCTCTGCGCATGCCTGGCGCAGAGTAATGCTGAATAAATGTAGCTGCCATCACCATCATCATTGTCACCATTATCTGTGCCTGCCCTGGGGCCCATTCGGAATCCCTCCTTCCTTCACCTGCTAAAACATGAATGTTGTTTTCCTGCTGTCCTCCCATCTGGAATCTCCTACTGGTGCCCAATCTGGGGCCGAATTCTGATACCACCATGCCTCCCCTCCCCAGGACAGCATCAGATCTCTCCCCAGAACGCCCCCGAAGGCCCAGCAGGACTTCAACCCCGAAGGCAGCCTTGCGCTATCATTTCTGAATTTTACTCCGGAAGTGAACCTTCCTTGTCAGCAGCTCACATGCTCTGAGCCTCCTATCCCGGCTGGCGGTCCCACCCCCTACCACAGTCCTCAGCATGAGCACGCCCCACCTTCTCGGTTCCTGGCAGCCTCCCCTGAGCGTTCTCCAGCCCAAGGGTGGACCCCACTTCTATGAAGAAATGCAGGATCTGCCATTGTAGTTGAGCATGTCCATCACTGGAAGACCAGGCAGGTGGGCTTAGTGGAGTCAGGGACAAAACGTGGGCCCACAGGTGCAGTGTCTCCCCGCACCATCTGTGGGTTCCAGCGTGCGTATGGGTGGGTCCTATAGTCTGCCAGGCTCCGCCACTCCTGGGATCTGTGCACACTGCCTTCAAGTGGGAAGGTGGGGTGAGCCGGGCCCACTCCCATCCACGGGTTTTTCCCTCACTTCCACAGGTTTGATCCAAAGAAAGGATTTTGGTGCCAACTGCTTGAAGGAGGAAAAACCAAGTGTCTGGGCAAAAGCAAGGGGCGGAAATACCCAGAGATGGACTTGGACGTAAGTGGTGGACACTGCCTGCAGCAGCCGGATAAATGGACAGGGTGCCTGCTCTGGGGGGAGCCTTTCCTCCCCTTCCCCCTGCGCCCAGCCCGTTAGAGGCCTTGGTGCTTTCTGGATGGTGTTCTTAAGAGGAGGAAATGTGGGCTGGGTGATGGTGAGTCAGCACCGAGTTGGTCAAGTGAGTATTACCTCCTCCTGAGGGCTGAATGCGATGGGGCTTTGAGGACGAATTGGGCATGTCTCTGCCTTCGAGGAACTAGGCTAGGAGTTCCACACACCAGTGAGCAGAATCCAAGGCAGGAAGTGCTTCGTGCAGTGAGGAGAGGTCTGAGCTCTGGAAATTCAGAACGAGGAGGGGTAAAGAAGCTTTCTCAAAGGCCAGGAGGGGTCTCTGGAGTTGGGCCTGGAAGGCTAGGTCCTATCTGGTCTCTGGCAGGGGCGGATGAGACATTGTTATAGAAAAGAAGGCAGGTCAAAGGACATGGGGGAAAGGTCATACACTGTAACTCTCGTTTGCCTTTTCCATGTCGCTCTGGTTTTGATGAATTCTCTCTTTTCTGTTTGTCACAAGAATTTTGACCTTGTGTGGGGTACTCCTGCTAGGTAGGCGTTTTCTTTTGGAGGTTACCCATTTAAAGAAGACTATGAATAAATACTAGCCGAGTGGGATGGGGCCCACGGCATAGTGGCTTTAAGGAGGAGGGGTCACCCCTGAGCAAGCGCACACCCCAGATCTGAGCTTCCCCTCCTGTTGCAGTCCCGCGCCTTCCTGAAGGACTATTACCGGGACCACAATGTCGAGCTTTCCAAGCTGCTCTACAAGATGGGCCAGACGCTGCCCACCTGGCTGCGGGAGGACCTCCAGAACACCAGGTAGCCGCAGCCGCCACGGCCAGACTGAACGTTGGTGACGGCAGGGACGCCCTGCCATGGGCTGAGCCAGACTGGCCTGCAGAGTGGGGAGCTGGGCCCGGGCTGGCCAAGCACTACGAGCAATACTCCGCCAGGCCCGGGCAGGGCCAGGAGGGCCCAGGCACCCACCGCGCCTCGGAGCGTCCAGTGCCGGGCCTGCCGCCTCTGGGGCCTCCGGAGCCACCAGAGGTCCGTTCGGTTCACAGCCTTCCGTGGGGAGGCCGCTGTCTGGTAGGAGGGGGTCCGCGAGACTCTCTTTCCTGTCCCTCACTGTGTCTACCCTCTCCTTCGTCCTGTGGCCCCCTGCGCCAGCAGGGTATCCCGTTGGTGTTAGCCGCCCTGTTTTCCCTGCCCTCAGACAGTAAGGGGGAAAGAGCCGGCTGGGCCTTTGGCCAAACCAGGGAGAGAGACTGGACCGCCCCCCCTGACAGTTGCGAGCCAGGCCCCCCTGAGGGGCCAGCCAGGTACCCAGAGTCGGCCGCGAGGCTGGATGTGAGGGTGGCACCTCGAGAGGACTCGGAACTGCCACACACACCTCACCTTCCCTTTTCGGGGAGAGGATCGCCGATTCCTACAGTAGCCACCCAGTCCTCAAGGCCTCCTTCAGGGCCCCGGGGCCTCTCCCACTCCCTTTCCCCCTGGGATGTGACTCGCGTGGTGCTTCCTGTGGTAAAGGCTGCGGCGGTTCGGGAGTCTGCCATAGACATGTCCCGGCATACAGACGTCCCCACGCCCACCCAGCCCGGGCCCCGGCCAACACCGGGCAGAGCGGGGAAGCCGGCTTTGCCCTGGTGGCCTGGGGCTGGGGGTTCCTAGAGGCACCCTTAACCTCCCCAATACTAAGAAGCTAAAGTATTTTAATATTTTGTTTTATTTCTTGGTGCCAGAGTTTATACTTTGGGTGCTGGGGTCGCACTGTGTTATATATATATATAATTTGTATATATATATATTATATTTTTTTGGTTGGGTTTGTTTTTAATTCAGTCATACAACATGGTGGCCCCAGCCCCGTGCACGAAAAGGAGACGGAAGGGAGGGGGTGGCCGTGTCCTCCTGTGTCCCAGGCCTGGAGGAGACAGTGCAGAGGCGCCTGGGAGAGCTGTCCATTTCCGCCCCCAAACGCCATGGCGGCCCAGGGCTGCGCCAGGTGCACAGAGGTGGCGAGGCGCACGGGGACCTATTCTAGGAAACCTGGCTTCATGAAGTGCAGAGACCTGGGGGCGTTGTGGCCAAAGGAAGCCGCCAGGCTGGAGTGGGCGACCTGGCCGAAGGCCGGCCTGTTCCCCGCCCTCACATGGTGCTAGGTGGGAAGCTGCCCTGGGAGCTGGGAGGCCCGCAGGGACCCACGGAGCTGCCTCCAGGCCCCGTGCAGGCAGCAGGTCTGGGGCTGTGTTCCGGTTGGGGTCTGCTCCTACCCTCCTTTTAACAATGTGAAGTGACTAAACTGGGGTCCTCTCCCCAGCCCCTCCTGCTGCCAGTTCAGCTTCGAACTGACGCCCAGGAGGGCCTTTCTGGAGAGCCAGAGCCTTGTCTTGTTCAGAAGACCGTAGCATCATGGGGCCGGAAGGGTCCTCCAGCTACAGAAACCATGGGAGGTGGCCTCCTGGGCCCACGTCACAGAGCTGGTTGGGAGCAGGGCCAAGAATTAAATTTGCAGCTCCTGATTCTGAGTCCAGTGCTCCTCATCCAGTGCCACACTGCCTCGGAGCCCCTCCTTGGGACCCTATTCTGTGCCAGGTTCCTGTCCCTCCCTCAGTCACAGCCGTGGTCACTCTAGGACATAGGGACAAACCACTTCTTCCCAGCCAGGGTGCCTTTGATGAGCTTCTCAGACCTGCATGTGCATCCCTGTCCTGCTCTCCCCACCTCGGAAGGCTCTTCCCAGCCTGCAGGGCTGGCGCCTGGGCCCGCCTCTGCTCTGAACCAGCTCCCTTTTCCCCAAGTTCTCCACTGGGATGGAGAAGGGTAGCCACTGAGCGGGAACCAGCTGCATGTGGGTTCATGGTCCCCCTGTGCTTCCTGTTGGGGCCTTTGAGCCTGGGAGCCCTGAGCCTTGTCAGCCCTGCAGGGGATGAGGGGCGCCGTACCTTAGGTCGGGGCGGCACGTGCCGGCTCATGCGGACTCGCCCGTGCTGTGGGCCCGGACTCCTGCAGAGACTTCCCCAGAGCAAGTCCTGGGCCTCACTTCCCAGCTGCCATCGAGGGGCTCAGGCTCCGTGACCCAAGAGAACCTCCCAGCACCCACATTCCGCAGTCTACCCTCCTGGCCTGACCGCCGGCTCCTGTCGCTCAGAGCTCTGAAGGCCTGACGGGCCCCAGTGCCACCTCCCTGTGCCTCTGGTGTGAGGAGGGGGCAGGCAGGCATGAGACCCCGTGGGACCAGAGCACATGTTGGGGGCTTTTGTCCAGGCCCTTTTGGGAGGCAGGGAACTTGACCTGCCACGTGTTGTAAGCCCAGGCACTGCACTTCCTTCCCTTCCCACTGACAAGTCTTTCTTGAGGACCCACTGCCAGGACCTGCAGGTATTACAAAGGGGGACAGATAAGGCCCCCAGGCGCTCTCAGCTACTGAGCACACAGGTCCCCTCACGAGGAGAGAGAAGTGGAGGTGGTGGGTACAGCAATATCAGCTTGTCTCATGTTCTCTAATTCACTGTAAGCATTTGGCCAAAGAGAGAGAAAGAGAGAGAGAGAAATAGCTTAAATCGTGTAGGTGACTTTATCACCCATTCTTTGGACCTCACCCCAAGCCCTTGCCCCTCAGGGTGGGTGCAGGGAAGAATGCAGCTAACACTACCCAGTTACTTGGGGTTCCAGAGTCACCCACAGGGTGGGCCTCTTGTGACAGGCCTTTCTAAGCGGGAACAGCCGATGCCTCTGGGGCCCAGGTGAGGGGGCAGTGGTCTGACCCATAGGGAGTGGCGGACCCCATGTGGGATTGACCCCACAGGTTTGTTAACCCACCCCCTAGGTTTAAAATGAACATTTGTTTTCTCTCGCTGCATAGACTTTTTTTGAACCAGCTTAAAAGTAAAGATCAGGAGACTTCATCCTCAAACGCTGCAGCCTGCATCTGTTAGGAGTTAAGACGTTCTCTTGTGTCGTGGCCCAGTCACGCCTGAGACAGTGACAGTCTCGCATCTGCTCTCCAACCCGTATTCCTACTTCCCCCAAATAACTTATACCTGGTTTTGGAATTTGGATCCAATCAAGGGGCACTCATTGCATTTTGTCGTGGTGTTTTTAAATCTCCTTGAATGTGGCGCACCTGGCTGTTTAAAGTGACATTATTTCTGCGGCCAGCGGCCAGCGGGCCTGTCGTCTGGGAGAAGCTGGCGTTCTGCATTGGTTCTGCATCTAGTTCCCTCAGCCCCTAGATTGTCCAGAATAACTTAGGCTGTGTGGATTTTTGCCTTCGTGCTGACTGGACAACTTCCCTCCAGCCGAAGGTCTCTACTGACCCCTGTACCAAGTGCCAAACCAGCAGAGGGGCCAGCTGGAGCTCCAGGAGTGAGGGTGGTGGCCTTGCAGCTGGGCCCGGGAGGGAGGCCTGGGGGCCCTGGGCAAGGAGGCTGGACCAGGTAGCAGAGGACCTCTTAGAAATGAGACGCCCTGGCTCCAAAGAGCCTGCACTGCCCCCTCTGATTTTGGTCATGAGCCATAGGACACCAGATATGATCTCTCTCTCTCTCTCTCTCTCGCTCTCGCTCTCGCTCTCTCTCTCCCCCCTCAATCTGCCTTTCCGTCTCAGTCTCTCTCTGTGTGGGTCTCCACTTCCTGGAGGCTTGGTCTGTGTGCGCAGCCCTGGAGCAGGGCCAGGCCCTGGGAGGCCCCAGGGAAGGGTCCAGCTGGACAACCACCTCCCGCAACTTGCGGCCTGAGGAGAGCACTGGGCAGGAGGCAGGAGAAGGGAAAAGTTCATCCCAACTGAGTACTTTGAGGGGCTGGGTGACAGTTTTCCTCCCAGGGCCCCAATTTCCCCATTTGTACGATGATCAGGGGGAGCTACAGCAGGGGTTTTCCCTTGTGGGAAAGGAGGTGGCCTGCTGTAGCTGGAGGGAGGATGGAGGTCCCAGGTGCGCCCTTGCCCCAAGGGGTACTGAGTGGATTTGCCATTCCCGGTTGGCTGCTCCTGGGGCTGCAGGAGATGCTTTCAGCCCCTTTGAGGAATGGGCACTGGTTTTGTGTGGGGGTCCATGCGGAGGGCTTGGGGGACAGAATCTGGCTGTGTTTTACCCTAATAAGTTCATCCCTCCTTTCCTTCCTCTTCTGTGGCCCTTGAGGAGAAAGGGAAGAGAGGTTTTCTATGACTGTGCTAGCTTTTATTATCAGCAAGAGGGCTCCTTTTGTAATTTTGCATGAAATTCATGTCATTTCCTGGGGAGAGGAGAGGGCTGCCTGGAGAGGGTGGGGGCACGCTGGGGGAGCAGGCTGAGGTTTCCTCCCTTGTGGGGGTGGGGAGAGGTGTGGAAAGGGGGTGCTACCCAGCTCACCCGATCAGGGCTCTTGAACCAGCCGTTTTGGGTTGTGTTAAAAGTGGGAACCTTCTTCCATTAATGTACAATCTCGAACTAACTGCTAATAAAGTGGGGTTCCATTTGTATACATTGGTCATGTCTGTCTGTCTGACCTATCCGCGCAGCCTGCAGAGGAGGGTGGAGAGACAGAACATTTGCATGCATGGCCACTCTGGCCACACACACACGACTTGGTCAAATCTAAGGCCCTGTCCATGGAGTTGTAAACTGAACCTTTTCCAGATGGCAGAGGGCCGTCCCAGGGCTGCGGGCTAAGTGGGGCATCTCATGACAAAGAACCTTGATCTTGGGGAAGTGCTGGGACTGAACGTTGCCCTGGGGATTGAGGCTCAGTATCTAGAACCTGTTCTGCCACAAATGTACCTTGTGACTGGGGACAAGTCACTTTTACCATTTGATCCTCCATTTCCCTTACCTTTTAGGGGTGTGGAGGGAATTGGACCCTGGAGAGTTTGCTTAAAATACCAGATTCCCAGGGCACACTTTCTGAGATTTCTCTCAGGCAGATGTGGGTTTGGGTCCCAACACCTGCCCTTTAATAACGTCTCCGGCATGTTAAGCTAAGCACCCCACTTTGGGAAACCCTGGCTCAGATTGATGGTTCCTTACAGGCTCTAATGAACTGAGTCTTGCTGTCCAAGGAACAAAACCTGGGATAAAACAACCTGCTATCTCTCCCAGGCTGGTTGAGATTTGCTGGGGAGGGTCCCTGGCCAGCTGTCTGCCATGCAGGTGTCTGGACCTGCTCCCTCAGAGGCCCGTGCAAAGCATGGGCAATGCACATTCCCAGGTGCCCCCAAATCCACTCAGTCAGAACCTATTTCCATAGGAACCCAGAAATGTGCATTGTAACACAGTCCCACCTGGTGTGAGCCACTGAAGTGGACTGCTAACAAGTGGGTGCTGGGACCCAACTGGAACATATCAAAATGCCAACCCCGGTGGCAGGCCCAAGAGCCACACTTGCAGAGACTGATCTGGAGTTTGGCCTCTGGGAGCTGGGCCACGGGTCATGTGGCATCAGCAGTAAGAATGTGCCCAGAAGTCATACTAATGGGAAACACATCCAGAAGGTGTGATACAGGAAGGATTCCTACGTCAGGCAAGGGGTAGGGCTCCGTCAGAAAAATTTGACTTTTAAACCAGCAAAGATCTGGCCCTGGCTGGTGCGGCTCAGTGGATTAAGCACTGGCCTGCAAAACAAAAGGTCGCTGCTTCAATTCCCAGTCAGGGCACGTGTCTTGAGTTGTGGGCTAGGTCCCCAACTGGGATCATGTGAGAGGCAACCAATTATCTATAAAACACTAAAATTTAAAAAAAAATAAAAAGATTAAAAAGCTATGATTCACCTTTAAAAGAGAAACTTAATTGGAAACCAGGTGAAGGCAGGGTGCTCTGGTTGGAGAAGGGGTGAGGGTCTGGACTCTTCACCAGCTCCAGTCTCTCCTCCCTGTCCCCCAAGCTATCTGGAACCCTGATATTCCTTGGAACACAGTGAAAAGCCAGCCTGGCTGCCCTCAGAGGTCCCAAGAGTCCTGCACATCGAATAGGTTGAATGAACAAAAGCGCATGAGCCCCTCCTCATCCCCTTCGGTGGGGATGCTGCTCTGGCGCCTGGCACCCTAAGGGGCAGGCCAGCTTCAAAGGTAGGCCTTTCCCGCAGGGAAGCCCTGGGCCATGTGCCCAGGGCTGTGTGTTTCATAACAGCAAAGCACCAGAAACACCATCCAAGTCCATGAATGGGAGAGCAGCTAAATAGCCTCTAGCGTAGCCACGTGCTGGAACATGACCACGTAGTTGAACACATTTAGCCCTGCTGGGAACATGTCTGCAGGACTGGCCTCCCTACACCGTGTGACCCTTTGTGGAAAGAGAATGCTACAGACTGTGTGTTTTTTTCTGGGAATATAGCTATATTGTATAGCTCTCACACCAACAGGCAACACGAGGGAGCAGGGAGGAGGGGTCTTCCAAGGGGATTTTAGCTGTGGCTGAAACATATTAAACATTTTTTAATAAAATAAAAACAAATTAAGATCTTGTATTCATTCATCTTTGGGATGAAAATGTCCTAATAAAAATAACTAGAAATGGGTGAAGCAGAACAGAGGGAGCTCTGGGCAGCTGGACCGGTGTGAGATGGGGTCATGAAGTTCATGACACCGTTGACCTTCTCCAGTCCCATCAGAGTCCAGGGCCCAAGGGCAGTGGGAGAGGTTCTTGCCTGGGTGAAGTTTTCCTGAGCACTGGTCAAGACCCTGACTTGATGTGTGACTACTTCGCTCCCCTCTAGCCATCAGATGAGGGCCTCAGAGTTCATTAACATCATCCGTGTTGGGATGAACCAACATTGTCTGAGGATACAGCCTGTGACTTTCCTGACCAAGACCTGGTAACATGAATCTAGCGCAGAGGAAGTGGCAGATACAACCAAGGTTGGGGGGACATTTTATAAAATAACTGGCTTAACAAACTGGCTGGTAGCACAGTGGATAAGGTACCGGCCTGCGAACCCAAAGGTCACTGGTTCCATTCCCAGCCAGGGAACATAACCAGTTTGCAAGCCAGGTCTCCAGCCAGGTCCATAGCTGGAGGCGGGTGAAAGGCAACCATACATCTCTCCTTCTCTCCAAAAATAATAAATAAAATCTTTTAAAAAATTAAAAATAAAATAAAATAACTGGCTTGAACTCCAAAAATGTCATGGTCATGAAAGATTAAAAAAAGCTGAGAAATGGCTCAAGACTAAAGTCTACTAAAGGGACCTGGCAATCAAATGTCACATGTGACCCTGGAGGGGTCCTGGACTAGGAAGCAATAAGCTATGAAGGAGACCATAGGAACAATTGTCAAAATGTGAATGTAAACTGTGAGGATTGGATAACAGTATGGTATCCATGTCAGATTTCCAGATTTTTGGTTCTAATACTGTTATGTAAGAGTATATCATTGTTCCTAAGACGTACATGCTGAAATATTTACAGGTAAGAGGAAAGAAATTAGCTGAATTTGGAGTCTTGAGTGGGTCAGATGCAGATTAGAATATGTCCACCAGAGGGCAATATCACCCCAGCATCTCAAGGTTAAATTCGGTGTGAATCTCTACAGACTGGGCTTGTGCTTGCTTAATGGTGGTAGGGTAATAATACTATAAACAAGAACATCAATAAAATATGAACAATAAAAAGCACTTCTAAGTCTGAATCAGGCAGGTTGTCTGCTAGTCAAGTAAAATCTCTCAATCCTTGTAACAACCCTCCAAGGTAGGTACAGGTAACCCCTGTATAACACCACACACTCTTATATGGTTTCACTCCAACACAGTTCAAGAACTAAGGGAAATCCTCACACAACACAGCGTCCTAGAACACAGTTTCCCTCTCACACAGTTTGGCAATTAGAGAAATCCCTGAACAACACAGAGCGTAATAAGAGCTTTTAAGAGCAAAAATTATCTCACTTGAAATTAGGGAACTCCCTGAACAACATGGAATGTACTGAGCTTTTAAGAGCAAAAAATAACTCATTCAAAATTAGGGAAATCCCCAAACAACACGGAATGTAAAAAAGCTTGTAAGAGCAAAAGATCTATCATTTGAAATATTTCATCTACTGAAAGAAGCACGAAGTTTAAGAAACTTCACAAGTGCTTAGTACCATATAAGGACATTTATAAAGACCTCTCAGCTAAAAAGCAAGCAATCTAAAATAACAGATTTTTTTTTGCAGAGTACAGGATAGAAGTCAAGATATTGCTAAAGAAAGTTCAGAGGATAAAGATAGCTTGTGAAAAAGAAAACACCCTCAGTTAATGGAGAAGAAAACAATACATATTAATGTTATACTTTTGGTGAAAATCACTTTAATAAAGATATTTCTCTTAATTATAAAAACACAGTAGTATGTTTTTTTTTAACTTTTTGAAATCTACCCCCCCCCCTTTTCATACTAGTTCTTTGTTTCATATAACAGCATTTTTTAGGAACCTAACAATTATGTTATAACTGAGTTACCTATATTATCTATCATTCCCCTGGAGGGTAAAATATGAACATCACATGCAGAACTTTGAAGCTGGAACATTACCTCATACCATATACAAAAATTAACTCAAAATTGATCAAATGTTAGGGCTAAACTGTAATACTATCAGAAGAAAACATAGGTGCGCATCTCCATAACCTTGAATTTGTTAAGGGTTCCTTAAATATAACACCAAAAGTACTGGCAACAAAATAAAAACAGATAAATTATTCATTAAAATTTAAAACTTTTGTGTATGAAAAGACACTATTGAGAGAGTGAAAAGACGATGCACAGAATGGGAGAAAATGTTTGCAAGACATATGTCTGGTAAGGGTTTAATACCCAGAATGTATAAAGAACAACAACTCAACTTAAAAATGAGCAATGAATTTGAATAGATACTTCTCCAAAGAAAATATACAAATGGCCAATATGAAAAGATACCTAACGTCATTAGCCATCAGGGAAATGCAAGTTAAAATCACTTAATCCCTGTCAGAACAGCTGTCATTTTTTAAAATATTTTTTTGTTTATTATTTTTAGAGAGAGGAGCAGGGAGAGAGAGTCAGAGAGGGAGAGAGACATCAATGTATGGTTGCCTTTCACCTGCCTCCAGCTACGGACCTGGCTGGAGACCTGGCTTGCAACCTGGTTATGTGCCCTCTCTGGGAATCGAACTAGTGACCTTTGGGTTCGCACACTGGTGCCTTATCCTCTGTGCCACCAGCCAGAGCTTGCTATCATTTTTCTAAAGGGAAAATGGACAATATAGAGAAATTGGAACCCTTATACATTGCTGGTGGAACTGTCAATGGTGCAGCCCTTGTGAAAAACAGTTCTTCAAAAAGTTAAACATGAGTCACAGAAGCCAAAGGTGGAAACATGGAAACAACCTAAATGCCCATCAATAGGCAAATGAATAAACAAAATGTGGCATATATATATATATATATATATCAGTCAAAAAACGTAATGAAATTCTGGTAAATGGTACAACAGGAATTAAATTTGAAAACAAAATGTATAAAGTGAATAAGCCAGACACAAAAGAATAAATATTGTATGATTCTACTTCTATAAAATATCAAGAATAGGCAAATTTATAGAGATGGAAGGTGATTAGAGGTTACCAAGAGCTGGGAGGAGAGAGAATGAGTTGTTGCTTAATGGGTCCAGGGCTTCTGCTTGGGATGGTAGAAAATAGAAGTGATGGTGATACAACAATGTGGTTGTAATTAATGCTACTGAATTATACACTTAAAAATGGTTCAAATGGCAAGTTTTATATTATATATGTTTCACCACAATAAAAAATACATATTATACCCCTGGCTGACAGCACAGTGGATAAGGCACCAGCATGCAAACCCAAAGGTCGCTGGTTCGATTCCCAGCCAGGGCACATAACCAGGTTGCAAGCCAGGTCTCCAGCCAGGTCCATAGCTGGAGGCAGGTGAAAGGCAACTATACATTGATGTCTCTTTCCTTCTCTCTCTCCCTTCCCCTCTCTCTAAAAATAATAAATAAAATCTTTTAAAATATATATATAAGAATATAGAATATGATGTATGGGTTATATTATGAATAATTTTATTACGACATATGTTTCTATTATCACAGAGTATATATTTTTATTATATTATAGATAGATATAGGCATTTAGTTCCAGTGCATAGATTTATGAGTTAAGCATAATGTGGTAGAGTTGAGAAGGCTCATCTAGTTTCTTAGTTCTTCTCTAACCTATTTTACAGATAGGTAGATTGAGGCCCAGGGGCATAGGTATAATGTTCAGGTGACTTTGAGGAGTCTTGGCTCCCATACTCCCTGCTCACTTGAATGTAAAAGCACTTAAGACTGACCCACTCAATTCTCTAACTGCCCAGCTCATGGCAGCTTATGGCGAAGGATAGGGGGCAGAAGCAAGTCCTCAATGGCCAGTCCAGCCCCCATGCAGCCCCCAGTGTGAAGGAGGGGTGAGAGGTAAGCCATCTGCACAGCTGGAGTTAGTTACCCAGCTGTTTATGGGTCTTTGCCTCTGGTGTTTATAGTTCCGCCTTTGGGTCTGCTTTGCGTCCCCACTAATGAGAACAATACTCCAGGAGGCAGTGTGGGGTGGTGGGGAACCACTGGACGGGGAGCAGTGGGCTGGACCTGCGCCCTGGCTTCTGCCTTGCCTCGTCCCAACAAGGATTTCAGGCCTTTTACAAGGACGCGGGAAGGAGAACAAGATGGCGCCAATTAAAAGCCGCCAAGAAAGCCAGCACACGGTGGGGAGCAAGTGGAGGCAAGAAAGAGGCTAAAAATGTAGTCTGCTGTGACTCAGACACTTAATACAGGCAAGCTGTTGGGCCAAACCTCGCCTCTTAAGGAAATATATATATTTTTTAATCATAAAAGTTATAGATATACAGTGTGGGAAATTGAGAACACACCAACAAATGAGAAGAAAATGAAAATGTCTGTATTCCTCTTACTCTGGGATAACCATTGTTCATATTTTAGGATTTCTCCTGTCTGATGTATCAAGTCACTTTTATAGAAATGGAATTCTTCTGCAAACCTCCTTTTAAACGTCATAAATCATCAGCCTCTTTATGTGTTACTAAATATTTTTCTACTGCAAGAAGTTATGTCATTTTTATTTTACGGTGGCGCAAGATTATTGCGGAAAAAGTGCCCTGGTCCCTTCACATGTTCCCCTTTGCACATTGTATAGCAGGGTTATAGTTTATTTAAATGAGCTCCTCGCATTGGACATTGAGGTTAGGTGCTCAGCTGTGGCTTGAAGCCCACAGGGGGCCATTGCATCAGGGAATCTCGTGGTACCAAGAATGGATTGGTTTCTCCCCCCAAAATCCAGTAAGTGCATCATAACAAGCTATATCCTCCACAACATACTAGCAGAGACGAGTTTCATGGGGCCCCCTCCTTACGAAGTCGTCATTATTTTTATTTGTTAAATTAATAGAATAGACATTCATTGCAGAAAAATAAATACCAGTAAGCAAACATAAGAAAATAAACATCACTCAGAACGCCATGCTTGGTACCTGCCCACATTTCGGTGCCTATAAATCATAAGTGCTCGTGGTTGCTGGGTGCTTGGTCTGTGCCAGTCACACTGGCCCGCACCTGGTATACATCTCAGGGGCAGTGTCCACCCCACTACACAGAGGGTGAAAAGCTGGCTTTTAGGTGTGGTGGCTTGTCCATTGCCTCCTGGCTACAGGGTGGCAGAGTCTGCCCTTGGACTTGGGCCCTCTAGCTTCCTAGCTTATACTCTTAAGCTACACCCCTGCTTCTTTGCCCAATGTCTCTCGAGATTTCCCTTTTTTAATATAAAAGTTCTAATCTGCTTTTTTCCTCTTAGGTTAATTGTGACCATCTGCTGGTGTCAGTAATTGCCCTTCTTGGGATCCAGTTTTGTCATGTGCCATACTTCACTGAACTGTTGAACGTGTGTGGGTTATTTTAGATTTTTAATATCATAAACAAAGCCGCACTGAACATTTTTGCAGCCTAACCTTTGCCCACTTTCACAGTTGTTTTCACAGAGATGCTTTTGCTAACTGCCCTTACTGACCTGTCATACCAAGAGACAAGGGGGTCTGGGTGACGGCAGGGGACACCCAATGACACGTGTACACTCAGCTCTTGGCTGATGAGGAGACACCTCATCAGTGCAGAAGATGGCAGGGATGGCCTGTTCTTTAAACTGTCCCCCAGAAATGGTCTCTCAACAGAGTTCAGAGAACTATGGAAGGGCTAGGAGCCAGATGTGACCTACTAGGCAAATGACCCCCATGCAGCCACATTTTCACAGATCGTTGAGTTAAAAGAGGAACAAGAGGAACAAGAGAAAACCAGTCTGGAAAGGTGGTGTCCTGCGTCCTACAGAGGGCAGAGGAAGCATCATCCCCTTCCCTTACAGAGATTGACTCGGACTTTCTCAGTCCCGGGGAAAGGCCCAGAAGGCCCCTGGGCTCTGTCCCGGGGTCTCTGGCCAGGGTGTGTGCTCTGGATCCCCCGTGGCCAGGCTGGGCATCCTGGTGCACCAGGTGCTTGGCTGTCTTGGAGGACTGGCTAGCCAGAGCGGAGAAGGACAGGGCTCCAGGCAGGTGACAATGAGAGCAAAGCCTGGAGGTGAGGCCCAGAGGGCCCAGTGCAGCTGAAAGCTTAGAGTGAAGGCTGGGGTGGGGGTGAGGTAGGAGGAGTGGAGACTTTTGCTGGGTCCTTGGGACCTTGTGCAAGGGGTAAGGATTCTGCACTTTATCCCTGTGGTGACAGGATAGCCACACTGAAGACATGACACTTCCTCCTTCCTCCTTCTCTGTTCTCAAATGCCCAGGAGCCTCTTCTCTGGGCCAGGCTGGGCCAGGCTCTGGGAGGGAGGCAGAGAGGTAGAAGAAGGGGCCTGGGGCCCTATGGACAGGGCCTTAGAAAGCTCAGGGGGAGGGAGAGGCAGCCACAGGGAAGCGGGGAGCACTACCCTCCAACAGCATGGTGCACTGGAGACTCGCAGAGAGGGGTTCTCAGCCCCCTGCCCCCTGCCCCAGCCCCGGGGCGGCCACTCAAGCAAGCAGCCGGCAGTGCGGGGCCAGCGCCTGGCTTGAGCTGCATCATGTGGCCCCACGCCCCAGCTCTGCCTCCCCCAGCCCCGTGGCCTGTGGTAGTTTTGTTCCGTGCAACATGAAAACTTCATAGAAGGAGGAGGAAGATGAAATGAGATGAAAATGCTGAGAGCAGCAGTCAGTGCTCAACAACATCGTTATTACCATCCAGCCTCACCTGAGGCCACCGGGCAGCAGCATGGGGGTGGGGGTGGGGGGTGGCAGGCCAGGCCCCCCTGCTCCACCCCCTTCAGGGGCTGAGGTCAGCTTCTGGAGGCCCCTTTGAAGGGGGAACCACGGAGTTGATGGCAACCTCCCCCTTCTCCAGCCCTCTTGCTCCAAGCTGGGGTCCTCTCCCTCCCCACCTTTAAGTTGCATTTGTGAGACCGCTGGCCCTGGCCCCTGACGGGCTGGGCAGGTACAAAGTGCACACTGTGTGCCAGCCCCTCACTACATCACCGAATCCTCACAGCCCCCTCCCCAAGGGGCGTTGTCACCCCTTCTACATGGTGCCAAGGCCCAGAGGGGTTCCGTGAGTCGCCCAGGCTGAGACCCTGCCTGGCAGGGGCAGGACCCCACTCTTTTCTGTCCCCACACCCTCCCCGCTCACCCGACACCAGCGGTCCCTCACGCTGCCTTCAGGCAGGCGGCCTACCTGGCCCGTCCTGGGCGGAGGTGAGCCTGCCTCGCTCTCACAAGGCGCCATTCATCCAGGCCAGCTGCTGATTGAAACCATGTGTGGTGCGGCCGGCCAAGGTGGCGGCGGCTCCGGAAGCCAGGCCTGGCCTGGGGCCTGTGGGTGCCGGGAGGACCGGGGGAGGAGGACCTGCTGACCTACCAGCCTGCAGGGCTGGGGAGACCTCCAGGGCAGGACGGACCTCCCCCCGCAGTGCACACACCCAGGGGCCCCTGACTCCGGGGCCCAGGCCGGGATGTGGGAGGCAGAGGCCTTCTCCGGGGTGGGGAGCTGGGCCTGGAGCACCTCGGGGCCCATTCCAAGGCTGTTCCTGGCAGGGTTGAGCTGCGGAGGAAGGTGTGCGTGTGTGCGCGTACGGGTGTGCGTGTGTGAGCACGTGTGTGTGCGCACACTGAACTCCGTGCAGGGTGCCCTGAGGCCCTTGGGCTCACGATCACTGCAGAGTTTGCAAAGGGAGGTTTGATGCTGCGGTTATGGCCCTGGGCTCCGGAGGCTCGCTGACCTGGGTCTGAGCTGCCTGTCTGCTCCTTCCTGGCTGTGTGACCACAGGCCAGCTGCCCAACCTGCTCACCCAACGGAGCCTGAGGCCCGGTCAAAAGGTGGAGCCAAGGTGGAGCCCGTTTTAGGTGCTCATGGCCGCCCCGCTGGAGGGCCAGCCCTAACCCCATCCTCTGGGACCCCGCCCGCTGATCTCTGAGTTGCAGCCTATCTGGGGCATTTGGAGGGTGCTAAGCGTGGGATGGGTTTCCTCTGAGGCCTAAAGGTGCCAGTGAGTGGGGGTGAGCAGGGGAGTGTCAGGGCCTGGCTGGTGTGAGGTGCAGCTGAATTAGCCTCCCCCCACCCCGGGACCAAGAACAGAGCACGGCTTTGTTCGCAGGCCCCCTCCCTGGCACGCAGGCCCCCACAGGAAGGGGTGGGCGGCCAGGCCATGGCCAACACTGACCACAGTCTTGGCTGAGCCGAGACCCTTCAGGGGGTTGGTGTCTCAGAAAGCACCCTGGTTTCCCAAGGAATTCACGTTCCGCGGGGTAGCTCAGGCCTCACCCAGCCTGGGGCTGGGGAGAGAGACACTTTGAGGGCATTTGGTGCTGGCTAGGCGTCTCCCATAGGTTGCCCTTGGGGCATCCCCAAAGGTGGGACTAACCTCAGAACAGAAACTCCCTGGAGGCAGGGGTCCCCAGACTCTATCTTGCACTCCAGGAGGCCAGGGCCTCCAACAGCACTTTCAGAAGAATTCTGCCCCTCCTGACACAGGACGGAGCTGGGGCCAGGAGGAAGGGGGTCCCTGTACCAACAGAGTGGGCAGGGGCAGATGTTTAGTGGTTTTTGGGAGGGTGGGCAGCTGAAGTGCCAAGGAGCAAGCAGATGGCTGTTGTGAGGAGAGCAACCTCGTGGAACAGCCCTCTACTTCCTGGCTGAGGGACTAGGGCGGCCACATCCCCCCTCTGGGCCTCCACCTGCTTCAAAAGCAGAAATGAGAACCCCTCAGAGGCTATGTGAGGGTGCAGGAGGGTCAGGCTGTGAAGCAGAACCTGAGGATGGGGAAGAGCATGCTCTAGAGGCAACGTGGGTTCAAACCCAGCTCCTCGGTCAGCCACGTGACCTCAAACAAGTCTCTTTCTTCTGGGAAAAGTCATGGACTTAGTATCCCATCTGGCCCATGCTGCAATGGCCAGTTTTAGGTGCCAACTTGGTTAGGCTGCAGCACTCAGTATTCAGTCAAGTACTTACCCAGGTATCTTTATCCTAGATGTGCTGGGTGGCCCTGATGGAATCAGATGGAAAGCCTTAATCGCAGGGCTGAGCTTTCCCTGAAAAAGAAGCTATTTCATCTGTGCCTGAGCATTCCAGCCTGCCCTTCAGCATTAGGCAGGGTTCTCCAGAGAAATGGAGAAACAGAACCAATGGAATGTATATATTGTGTCTTGCTCCTCTTAAAAAAAATTTTTTTAAAGACAACTCATGTTTTTAAAAGATTTTATTTATTATTTCCAGAGAGGGGCAGGGAGAGAGGCATCAATGTATGGTTGCCTTTCACCTGCCTCCAGCTACAGACCTGGCTGGAGACCTGGCTTGCAACCTGGTTATGTGCCCTGGCTGGGAATCGAACCAGCGACCTTTGGGTTCGCAGGCCGGCACCTTATCCACTGTGCCACCAGCCAAGGCAGATAATTCATTTTTTAAACGATTTTATTTATTGATTTTAGAGTGCGAAAGAAAGGGAGAGAAAGAGATGGGGGAGGAAGAGAGAAAGAGAACATCAGTTTGTTATTCCACTTATTTATGCACTCATTGGTTAATTCTTGTATGTGCTCTTGATCCTTCAACCTTGCTGTACCAGGACGACACTGACCAATTGAGCTACCCAACCAGGACCTGTACTTTGCTTCTTTAAACACACGCAGGGTGATTGGAGATGTAGATACAGAACCCTAACACATACACACACACACACACACACACACACACATGCACGCACAGTGTGAGCTGGCAAGCTGGATACCCAGGAGAGCTGATGCTGTAATTCATTTGGGTCTAAACGCCTGAGAACCAGGAGAGCCGATGTTTCAGTTTGAGTTCAAAGGCAGGAAAAAGTCAATGTCTCAGTTCAAAGATAGTCAGACTGAATGAATGCTTCCTTACTTGTGGGAGAAGGCAGCCTTTTGATTCTATTCAGACCTTCACCTGATTGGGTGAGGCCCTGCGGCATTAGGGCAATTTGCTTTACTCAGTCTATTGATTCAGGTGTTAATCTCATCTCAAAACATCTTCATAGAAATACTTAGAATAACATTGGACCAAATCTCTGGGCACTTTGTGGCCCAGTCAAATTGACACATAAAACTAACCATAAAAACTAACCATAACCTATGGATTTTAGACTTGCCTGGCCAGCCAATTTTCAGTAATAATTTTTTTAAGATGTGTCTTCTACTGGTTTTGTTTCTCTGGCTGAACCCTCACTGATACACACAGTAAGCTAAAATAAGAAGGGCTTAGCTTAGATCATTATTATTATCATCTTCTCTGAGGAGTCCCCAGCAGTGGGCCGGCACACAACGAATGAGTCCATGGCAAATGCCACGGAGCCTGGTCCTAGAAGACAGCAGAAGCCATGTCATTTCTCCCATGACTCTGTTGGGGTTCAAGCCACAAGAACAAG
Organism: Noctilio leporinus; assembly: GCA_004026585.1. Taxonomy (NCBI): domain Eukaryota; kingdom Metazoa; phylum Chordata; class Mammalia; order Chiroptera; family Noctilionidae; genus Noctilio; species Noctilio leporinus. The sequence goes on along the minus strand of PVIW01002030.1, from coordinate 144,978 downwards.
TTCCTTCCTGAGCCCCCAGCACAGGGACCTGGTCCCATGACCAGGCTGGCCTCTCTGGGTGCCAGACACACAGAAGAGGAGCTGCTTTTGTGGCGCCAGCCCATGCCAGCCCTCTACTGAACACTATTCTCTAATCCTCACAATAACCCTCAGATGGGGCTACTATAATTCTCCCCATTTTACAGAAGGGGAAACTAAGTCACAGGTAAGTTCAATGAAGGGTCTTGGCACTCCGGTCGAAATCAGCTGAGCACAGATGCAAGGATTTACCTCTGGGCTCTCAGTTCCATTTTACTGATGTAAATGTCCATCCTCGCGCTGGCACCGCACCTCTTCATCTTGGGGGCTCTGTGGTAAGTTTTGAAATTGAGAGGTGTGAGCCCTCTTATTTTACCCTTCTTTTGGGGGGTTATTGGACCATTCCAGATCCCTGAAAATTCAGTATAAACTTTTGAATCAGCTTGTCAATTTGTACCAAGTAGTCAGTGGGGATGGTGATAAGAATTGCACTGACTCTGCACACGTTGTCATCCTAACAATGTTCATGGAGTCTTCCAGGTCACAAATATACGATAGTTTTCTGTTTATTTATTTATTTTTAATATTTTATTTATTTTTATTTTTAGAGAGAGGGAAGGGAGGGAGAAAGAGAGGGAGAGAAACACTGATGCATGAGGGAAACATCAATCGGTTGCCTCTCACCAGGAACCAGGCCCGCAACATGGGTGAATGTCCCAACCGGGAATCGAACCAGTGACCTTCCACTTTACAGAACAACCCTCCACCAACTGAGCCTTGCCAGTCAGGGATATTTAAATCTTATCTAGTTTATTCCAACGATGTTTTGTAGTTTTTTAGAGATAAGTTCTGCATTTCTTTTCTTAACTTCATTCTTATGTATTTACTCTTTTGGATGGTATTGTAAATGAAATTGTTTCCCTAAATTTATTTTCAGATCGTCTATTGCAAATGTACAGACATACGATAGATTTTTGTCTAGTGATCCCATTTCCTACAAACGTGCTGAACTCATGTGTTAGCTCTAAGAGCTTTTTAGTGGATTTCTTGGTATTTTCTTTTCTTTTAAAATATTATTTATTATTGTTAGAGAGAGGGAAAGGGAGAGGGGCAGAGAGGGAGAGAAACATCAGTGTATGGTTGCCTTTCACCTGCCTCCAGCTACGGATCTGACTGGAGACCTGGCTTGCAACCTGGTTATGTGCCCTGGCTGGGAATCGAATCAGCGACCTTTGGGTTTGCAGGCTGGTGCCTTATCCACTTTGCCACCGGCCAGGGCCTTTGATATTTTCTATACACCAGATCATATCATCTGCAGAAGGAGAGATTAGTTTACTTCTTCCTTTCCTCTCTGGATGCCTTTTCTTTTTCTTACCTAATTGCCTTGACTAGAGTCTTCAGTTCCATGTTGGAAAAATAGGCAAAGGCAGACAGATATCCTGGTCTTGGCCCTTTTTTTTTCAACAATAAGAGAAAAGTGAGGAAAGAGCTTGGATTTAGGGATCAGGCAGACTCTGCTCTTGTCATACTTTGTGGCTCTGAGCAAGTAACCTCTCTGAGCCCGAGTTTTCTCATGTGCTAACACGAGGATAAGGAGAGTGGTCATCTCACAAGTATGGACACGCGAGATCCCTTGCGTGAAGTGCCTAGTTTAGATCTGGCCCCTCGAGTAAACTTGTGGACAGGGTGGAGAGCAGGGGTAAGGTCTAGTGCTCCTCTCATGTCCCCACCGGGGGACCCCTCTCCCCAGGAGAAGGCAGGGTTGCTGGGGTTTGGATACGCAGACTGGGCTTGGTAGAGCTCTGTGTGTTGGTAATAAATGGACAGGAAAAAAGATTCCATTACGCAGGAATGTCTAGGGAGGGGGGAGGGAAGGAGCCGGCTTGCCTCCCAGCACCAGCCAGCCCTGCAGCCTTGATTGATGTGCCTTGCACCACAGCAGCGTCTGGGCCTGGAGGAAGGAGGCCCCTCCGCCACTCACCCCTCCTGGAGCCAGGCCAGCAGCCAGATGTTCCGGGCCTTCTGGGAGCTGGGATGGGGGCAGGGAAGGCCGGCAGTGGGCCGGGGGCAGCAGCCCAGATTCTTCACAGCAGCTGGTCTCAGGTGGCATCGGCTCTGTCGTTGACCTTTGGCCACAGCCCTGTCTCCCCTGTACCATGACTCTGTTCAGAATTGGGGATGGTGGTCTTCAGCCACCCTGTCCTGGCGCAAGAAGGACATAGTTGCCCAGGAAAGGCTTTTAAGCTCTAAAGAGGAAAATGCTCCACCTGCCCAAGGCTCTTGTATTATTCTGGCCAGAGCCATAGGGAGAGGTGACGGGGGCCTGAGCCACCATGGGGTGGGGAGATCCAGGTGAGGTCTCTGAACTTGTGATTGGGAGAGGGAGTTGGAAGACAGATTCAGGGCAAGGAGGTGGTGTTCCACCAGCAGGTCTTAAGGTAGACCCAAGGCCCTGGATGGGTGGCTCAGTTGGTTGGAGTGTCGTCTCATGCACCAAAAATTTCAGTTTAATCTCTGGTCAGAGCACACACCTAGGTTGCAGGTTTGATCCCCGGTCGAGGTGCATAAGGGAGGCAACCAATGGATGTTTTCTGTCTCATGTCTTTCTCTCTCTCTCTCTCTCTCTCTCTCAACCCCTTCCTCTCTCTCAATAAATATATCCCTAGGTGAGGAAAAAGAAAGTAGTCATAAGGCCTATTGCCTCATATACTATTCCTTTCAAGCACCATGGTTATGCAGAGTTACAGAGCATCATCTCTGGGCCTTCTAATGACTTTCAGTATTAAACACTTAAGAATTAGAAAAGAACGGAAACAAGTATATATGGAACAACCAAAAAGGAGAGCTAAACATCACCCCAAGGTTCACCATGTCGAATGATTAACTGCTCACACATTCATATAAATTCTACTGTTGTTTATATTCCGGGTCTACGTGTATAAATATTTATGCGTGCACATTTCCCCCAGAGTGGGCTCCTCCTGGTCGTCTGGCTTTGTGACCTGCCTGCTTCCACCCCCAGGGGGAAATGCAGACCTGCCTCCAGCCTGCTGCTGCCTTTTCATCGTGCAGCTGCCCCATGTTGCTGGCTCCCGGGACGATTTTCACCGTCTCCCAAATATGGGCAATGCAGCTCCGAATCTCTTTGTACCTTCACCCTTTGCGCACATGTGGATCGTTTCCTTAGGATACATTCCAAGGAGTAAAATTGATCAGAGTTTCTCGGATGGGGGCTTTGGGGGGCGTAGGTGATCAAGCCGACTGACTTCCTGAAAGCCTGAACCGATTTAACTCACACACGCAGGCCCTCATTCCCTCGAGCCCCCAGCTCGGCTCGCACACTGGCCTTGGAGCCCCCCACCCTTGCCCACCTTGCTGCGGGCCACCCCCTTGGAGAAAGGTGGTTGGTGGGTCCCCTGTGGGGCCCTGAAACATATTCTTGCTCATTGTTCTCTAGAGGGTACCATGGGTGGGGTAATCCCAGACCTTGGGTTAGTCCTGTCTGGGCCTCACTTTGCCAATCTGCAAATTGGGGCCACCGGCTTCATGGTTCTCTTCCAGTTCTTATGGCCTCTGAATGACAGCAGCTTCCTTATAACCCTTCCTGGCTGGCAGGGTCTTCTGAGACTCGCATGGGACCGTGGCAGGCACAAAGGCAGGATGTCACTTTCCAAGCACTTACCCCAGACTTGGGGCTGGACAGTGACAAGTCTGCTCACCACCGGCCAGGCGCGAGACCAGGCTCCAGGGCACCGTACAACCTCAGTGTGGGCTATGGAGGGCAGCCTGGCAGCAATGTGGGTCCTTGGAGTGTGGGACAACGCAGCAGGACCTGTGGCTTCCCTGAGAAGCATTGGAGGAGAGAAACAGATGTGGAGGCAACCCCTCAAGGGTTCCTGGACCCCAAGAATCCTGTGAACATCCTAGAACTGGGGCACCTTTCATCACAGTCACATGCACAGGTTCTCGTTCAGTTTTACATGCCAGCCCTGAACATCAGCTACTCCCAAGAGCATTCCAGCCTCTCCTCCCTTCACAGATGCGTGCGAGCACACACACACACACACACACATACTGAAGCCTACACTTCATTGTCTCACACACACAATCCTACTTAGACACACAATGCTAATAGAACAATAACAATTTAATAATACATTTATTGAGCATTTACTATATGCCAAGCACCTCCCAGGTCTTGTTCAGTCCTGCCAACAACAGGCACTGTCATGAGCTCCCTTGCACAGACGAGGTGCAGTCACTTGCCTAGGGTCACGCTGGTGGTAGGCAGAGGCCCCCCTTTGTGCTTGCCATGTAAATTCCTCCCTTCCTCACCCAGCCCTTGGTACACAATCCAACAGACCCTGCTTGTCCAGACTCAGGCAGCTGCAAACCCAGGCTGGAAACCGCTTTCTTGGCTTCTGCACAGGCCCAGGGTTTCCTCCCTGACCTGCTCTAAGCAAGGAGGAAATATCACCCCACCCCAGCCACTCTGCTGAGTCTTTTCCTGAGTCCTTCACATTTCTGTAGCTCCCCTCCCTCCTCCCTCCTCCCTCCCTCCCTTGTCCTCTCAAGCCAGCTTTGAGGACCTCCTGAGGTCAACGTTAGGCTGTAGCCGCAAAGAAGCCTGGGTTCCCATCTTCAAGGGACCAACCGCTCAGCCAACCAAGTGGGGCCCCGAGGATGGGACTGCTCCAGGGCACACAAGAAGGAACAGCAGAGCCAGGCCTCATAGCCAAGTCTCCCTATCCCCAGGCCAGGGCTTTTCTTTGGGGAGATAGCGCAGGCCCACTAGGACATCTAAGTGAGGCTCGCACTGTATTCTGGATGCATGGCTCCACGTGCCCGTGGACTTGCATTCAGAGCCGCGCTAACACTGACTGGAACGCCGATGGATTGGACACTTGTATGCTCCACTTCTAAGGAAGGCTTATGCCTTCTCTCATGTACTCTTCCTGATAACTCAGTAAGGTCCATAGTGCTATTACCGTCTTTCCCCCATTTTACAGCTAAGGAAACCAAGGCTCACAGCTAGGCAGGGCTCAAACCCAGGACTGTTTCTCCAAAACCCAAGCTCTTCAGGCTGCACGTACTGCCTTGGATGAGGAAAGGACTGGGGCGCCCACAGGGGATGGTTTTGGCGAAAAGGAATTTGAGCAGGCTTTTAAAAGGATGAGTGAAAGGACAGGAGGAGAGAGAAGCAGACTAGGAAGTGGGCACAGCTGTAGCCAAGGAACAAAGGCTGGAAGGTACCTGTGAGCCCCAGCACCAGTGAGGAGCAGACCCATCGGAGGGCAGGCTGGTGGCTCAGGACCAGGTGAGCTGTTGACATCCCTTAGATTCTATCTTGAAGGAGAGGCTGACAGGTCTGGGGTGATGCTGGGGACTCTGCCAGGGTTGGCTCCAGAGGAGAGACTCTGAGCTGGGCAAAGGTCTCCCTGGAGTCACTAACCAGGCCCTGTGGAGGGCGGAGCAAAGAGGCCCCTCTGGCAGGGCTGCTCCCAGAGAGGGATGCTGTCTGGTGGGTGCAGATACTGGGCTCTGAAGGTCCTCAGGACACATTGGCTTCAAACTCCTTGGCAGACGGGACAACTGCAGGCCAGTGGGCCAGCCTGGCAGAGGTGAGTATTCGGCAGAGGCTGGGAAATGGAGAAGGGAAGGGGAGGAAGGGCACCACAGCTGCACAGCTGACTCTGTCTAGGGTGGGGCATCGGAGGCCAGCACGATGATGAACTCTAGCCCATCTCCAAATCACGGAGGTGAGAATCAATCATATGCAGCAGGGAGTGATTCAGGCAGGACCCTCCTGAGCCACAATCTGTGGGTTCACATTTCACCCTGATTTCCCATCTTCTGGTCAACCACTGCCTTCTTCTTCATCTCAGCTCAAGTGACCCCTCCTCAGAGAAGCCCACCCTGATACCTGCCCTCCAACTCCCTTCACACACTGGAGGTACGGCCAACTCCTCCAGAATAGCACTGTTAGAACTGGGGTTTCTTCAAACATACTTTGGAACTATACTCTCATCTATAGAGTATTTGATTTGGTGCATCTTATAGCTGTGAGCTCTGAGAGGTCAGGAAAGGTGTCTCTCATCTTCACCAGAGTACCCGCAGGCCCTGGCCTATAGTAAAACTCCAAGAGATGTTTGTTGAACAAGTTGGTGCATGGACAGGATGTATGTATAAATAAATGGATAGACGGGAGGCTGGATGGATGAATGGGAGGATGGACAGATGGTTAGGTGGGGGGATGGGGGGGGGTGGATGAAAGGACAGGAGGACTTCCGAGCGGACAAATGGATGCTGGATGGTAGGTAGGTGAGTGGTTGGGTAAGTACATACATGAATAAGTGAATGGATGGATGCAGGCGTGGAAGGATGGTAGGTGCAGCTTTGGAATGTTAGACAGAATGCTAATAATCACGAAACTCTAGACGCAGACTCAGAAAGGTGAAGTAGGTTCGTCCAAAATCGCACAGCAAACTACATGCTTTCTAACCACTGTGCGAACAGCCTCTGGAAAGGGGTTCAATTTCTTTGTTCTGGTCCTGCCTCATTTGTGCTTTCTGTGTGGCCTGAGTCGAGTGCTTGGGCCTCCATTTTCTCTTAAAAAAAAAAGAAAAGAAAACAAACCCTAAAATCTAGGGTTTCCCTTATGTTCTTGGGAAGGCCAGCCTCACTGGGATTTGTCAGGCCTGGTACAAATACCCTGCCACCACTTTTCTCAAAGCTCAAGGGAGCTATCAGGGTGATACCAGTCCTCTGGGGTGACAGTGAGGCCCCAGATCTGGAGTGAGAGGACCAGGCTACCTATCTGGATCCAGCCTGGCCATCAGCCCTATCTCAGTGCATGATTTTCCACTCTCAGGTGTACCCTGGGAGTGGGGGGTGTGTGCAGGGGAGTAGGGATGTGGAGGAGGAATGGGTGCTGAGGTGATGCAGCTTATGGAATGAGCCAGTGATTTTCTGGCTCCATACCCCTACTGAAACTTTCTCACTATTCATGCAACCCCAGGCCCTTTCCCTGAGGCTGGGGAAAGTATGCTTAAGGGGGAGCCCCCTGTAGTCAGCTCCAAGGAAAAGGGGCTCCATGTGTTGGCAAGGAAGGAGCCTTGTGGCAGCCCTGTTAGAAAGTAGGTCTTAAATGTACTCAGAGGCCCCAGATGTAGAACTGTGGGCGTCATGAGAGAAGGGGATTTCATTCTGTGTGTGTGTGTGTGTGTGAGAGAGAGACAGACAGACAGACACAGAGACACAGAGACACAGAGAAGAGACAGCTCCGTCAGCTCCCTTCCCTGCGACAGAGATGTTGGGTGGGGTCGGGGAAGAGAGCAAAGAACAGGAGGCTGAGGTGGCCATCACAAGGATTCCTAGGGCCATAAAACCAGGCGGAGGCCTTTGGACTTTATCCTCTAAAGTAAGGAAGCAAATTTTTTTTTTTTAAGGCTTTCGCAAGAAGGGAAAGCAAAAGAAAGAAAAAGCAGTCATACGTACATTCGTTGTAAAAACTAAATTTCCCTCCCCCCATTCCCCAATTCCCTCCGTAGATGGCACCCCCAGGCCAGGCCTCTCAGGTCCTTGAGAAGATATTCTGGGCTGTAGTTATTCAGGGTATCCATCCCTCCTTCTTCCACAATGGAAGCATTTTCCACGCACCGTCCTGTTGCACTGTGTGCTTTGCCCATCATGTCTTAGCGTTGATTTCACTGCCACGTGCTGTCCAGCTGTGCGGACGCTCTGCACTTCATTACCCGGTCCCTCCTGATGGACAGTGACATTTTTTTCCTAGCCTCCGGCTTCCACAAACAATCCTGCAATGAATATGCCCTTGTTCATCCACTTCTGAGCATACTGGCTGGTATATATGGGTCAGAAGAATTCCTAGAAGTGATATTACTGGGTCCAAGGGTTACGTGCACCCAACATTCACTCGGCAACCCCAAACTGCCCGTCGGGAAGGCTTTCAGCAGAGGAGTGACAGGCCTCCAGGTCCAGGCAGCTGCTCCTGATGCATTTGGGAGAATGGAAGGAATAAGATATTGGATGCTAAGCCCCATAGCCTCAAGATCTGAGACGGGCTCGGGGGGTCTTCAAATGAGGGTTCGTGCAAAGTCTCTGTGAGTTCCCAGCTCTGTGCTCCCCGGAGGTAGGGAGGGAAGGGCCCCAGTGAACATGTTTCTTTTCCGTGGGGACAGGCCTCAGCCCTGGGCCATAGCCATGCACCGACCTCGTCCTCCAGGGTGGCTGCAAGCAGCCCCAGGGGCGGGGCGGGGGTGGGGGTAGGACAGGCTGCCAGCACCTGCAAGGGGCTCGAGTTCAGCCAAAGCCCATGCAGAGGGCTGCCAAGAGTTTCTTCTTCTGATTTTCCCAAGTCTTAGGCTTTGGGCTGGGGCACAGTGTCATCCTCCTGTTTCCTATTACTTTACAAGCCTCCCATGAAAGCGCCAGCGGTGGAGGCCCTTTGATGTCTGGGCCCGGCCTGGCCTGCCTCTGCCTTGGGGAGAAGCGCTTTGCTGAGGATCAGAGGGGTGTCAAGCTGAGATGGTCCCCAGGCTTTCCCCCACCAAGGGCTCCCCTGGCTCCGTTCCAGCCAGGACAGCAGACTCCTGGAGGGTGCGGCCATCACAGCCTGGCCGAGGCCCCATGACAGAGCCCGGGAAAGGACACAGAGGCCCAGGGAGGGCAAGGGGCTGCTCCGGGCCACACAGGGGGCTGAGGGCGTGCTCGTCACAGGTGGTGAGCAGGCCTGGGGGATTTCTGCTGGGAGCCGATGGAGCCTGACAGCCTTTGGTTATTGGTCTCAGTTTCCCCACCTAACGTCCTAGAACGTACGTCCCTGGCAGCTGAGGTGGCCAAGGTGATATAGCTTGCGGAAGGAGCCCCTCAGTGATTTTCTGGATCCACACCCCTGCCTGGGACACCAGTGCTCGTGTCTGTAGTCGTCCTGCCTGAGTTCAAATCCTGAGCTCTATCTCTTTCAGCTGTGTGGCCTTGGTCAAGTTACTTAACATCTTTGAGCCTCAACATTCTCTTCTGTAAAATAAGATAACGACAATCCCCACCCCAGAAGGTCTTCATGAGGGTGAGATCAGAAGATTCAGAAAAGTATTTAGCCCAGTGCGTGATACACGGAGAGTCTTGAAAAGAATAGCTGTTATCGCTGTTGTTGTCAGTGATGGTAGAAAGGAGTGGGGACGGGTTTCCCAGAGGAAGGGGTATGCAATCGACTTGCTGATACAGGTCCCCTCCCAGCCTGGTCATGTTCTAAAGAAGGCCTGGGCCGGGCACTACAATCCAGGGAATTGGGCTCTTCTCTGCTCCTCTTCCAGGTCTGTCCTCTGAGCCTCAGCTGGAAGGACATGGGGTGGGGTTGCCAGGCATGGGTGGGGGCACCCGGGGGGTCTGGGCGGAGAGGCGGGGGTGGGGTGTCGAGGAGGCAGTGGCCCTGGAGCCGGCTCCAGGAGGCAGCCAGAGAAGGAAAGAGGGCTGGTTTCCTGGCGAAGCTGAAAAGCCTCGGATTTGACTTGGAAACGCATTGAGAAGTCCCTTGTGGCTGCCTCCTCAGCAACAGCCTCTCTGAAGTTGAGCCCGGGCCGGGGAGGCTGTTTTATATAAAGGGGCTCAGGGATCTCAGTGATGGAGGAAGGGATGAAACCTTTCCCCTTGAATTGCAACACATGCGGCAGCCAGCGGAGCCTCTGCACGTCCCGCAGGCCTGCCTGGGGCTGAAGAACTGCAGCCACTGCATCTGCCTGTGTGGGCAGGGGGCCCTGGGGAGGGGCAGGGGCCCTGCCCCTGGCAGCTCACAGGTGGGGAAGCCTGCAGCCTTGTTCTGTGGGTTTTTACCTTTCTGGATCTTTTTTGTCATATCTGTGTTTGGCCTGTGGTTTTACTTATACAACCCACTTTTAAAAAGAGAGATGCATTTCTTTAAAAAGGAACTCTAGGCTGCTACTGTAAATAGAAGACCCGAGTCACTTGCCATATGGAATAAACTCATAACTAAAATACAGTAAAAACAAGACAATGTTAAAATCCACATAGAGCCTGAGACTTACTCTCTTTGATTCAAAAAAAAAAAAAAAAACGAGGTGAAGGGGGGAGATTAGCAAGTATGGGAGAAAAAAAGGCTCAAAACTAAGACATCTTCCTTGATTTGAGCTAGAATACGAGATGCCGCGTTTATCTAGTCTTCAGATGAATAATGAATAATATTTTTGCCCAAGCAAGTCCTAAATATTGCATAGGCTATACTTACACTAAAAAAAAAAAAAGCTATTTGTTATTTATCTGAAATTCAAATTTAACAGGGATCCTGTATTTTTCTTTGCTAAACCTGCCCACCCTAGCCTTATTTTAAAAGCCAGTTTTAAAAGCACAACTTTCTCGGTGCTAAGGGATGAGATGTTTGCATGCGGTGACCCTATGCCACCAAAAATAATCTTGAGAAAGGCTGTACTGATTTAAGGTGGACTTAGACCAAGAACACACACATACAAGTGTGGGAATTGGGAGGCGGGGGAAGAGTGCAGTGGTTGGGGAAATTCTCAAAGGCTCCCTGAACAGGAAGGAGGCTTTGGGGCTGGATTCTGAAGGCCAGTGGAGTTCGGAACAGCGATCTTGGAGTGCTGGACACCCTTCCCCTCTTCAACCCTAGGGCTTGAGAGATCAGGGACATGCCTCAGGGATAAAGTCTCGACCCTGCTCTCAGAGGACAGAGGGGCTTGTGTTTTGGGCACTGTGGCTTGTAAGCATGAGTGACTGCATGTGTTTGCCCAGATCACACCCTCTTAGGACACAAAAGGGCTTTTGAGGACACCTCTTATAATACCTCCTTGAGCCCCTGTCTACCCTGTGTGGGACTCTAAAACTTACTCGCACTTCTCCAGTGATGGGGAGCTCACTACCTCCCCAAGGTTTCTCTTTTCATGGTTGGGCAGCGTTGACTACGGGAAAGCCCTTTTTTTTGAATGAACAGAAATCTGCCTTCCTGTAGCCTCCCATCAATATAGATGCTTTCTTTCCATCTGGTAGACTCGCTTTGGCTCACTTGACAAAGAGTTCTCCTGTGCCCCGGGATAGTCCTTCACAGATTTGTCCGCTCTAATGATAGCACATTGGAGTCTGAATAGGCCCATTTCTTTGAACTGCATCACTTATGACTTGATTTGTAGTTTCCTCATCTGCAGGGAAACTGTCTGAGGGCCTGGGACTGGGGACACTGTCCTGGGTGACCCTAACTTGTGCACTATCTACTAGCAGGGAGCAGGGGAAGGTTTCCCGTGGAGAATGCTGGGAGCTGAAGCCTGGAGAGAACCAGTAGGAGTTGCAGGAAGAGCCCTGAAGATCTGGGCTCTCGTCCCTGCTCAGTCCTTAAATTACTGTGGCTTCAAGCACGTCCCCTTCCGTTTCTGGCCTTAACTCTGCTTTATGTACCGTGAGTGGCTATTCCCATCAGTAAAACCTTCTGTGCCTGTTCTGATTGATTGGTGCTGGCAAAAGCAAGTCTGTGCTGGCTGGAGTTCTGTGATGAGAAGGGCTCTGAGACAGTGTCTGGGTTCAGTGGGAAAACAGGCGGAGGCACGGGGGTCTGGAAGATGGGCCCCGAGGGCCTGCCGGCTCCAGCAGCGCATGGCTCTGGGATGACAAAGCCAGATGAACCTAGGTGACCAGTGAACTTAGGTGTGGGAGGAGCTGTCCCACTGGGAGGAGGGAGGTGCCCATGTGGCTATGGTGACCAGGCCCCGTCTTGTCCAGCCTGCAGACTATCACACGAGTATTTGCCCCTGCCCTGCCACCCAGACAGGCAGAGGACAGAGGCCCTCTGTGGAATCCTGTGAGCAGGCCAAGACTCGGGCTGGAGGGCGGTGTGGGAGGCGGCAGGGGAGGCCGGCGGTGGGGGCCAGGGGAGCGCAGCTGGGGCTTCTCTGCAAGGGGGAAAGGTCTTGAGGGAAAAAACATGGGTCAGAGCTGGGGCTTGTCACTACACAAAAGGGCTTTCTCCCTACCCCTGGAGAGAGGCTGGAACAGGGGAAAGCCCAGGCCCTGAGTGTCTCAGAGGGCTCATATTGACTCCCCAAGCTGGGCAGGACCCCTAAAAGTCAAGAAGTCCTCCCCGAGTCTATGGACAGACGTCATTTCTTACCTTTGAACATGGTCAAAGGTGTGTGTGTGTTGGCGGGGGGAGGGGGGAGGCGGGTTTCACCACCTCCCCAGCTCTCTCCTGGGCTCTTTCCTGGTTCTCTTGCCATCTTGCCATGTGACCTTTGCTGAGCCCCTTCCTACTCCTCTGGGTCTCAGTTTCCCTAATGGCAGGACTGGAGGAAGGACTTGAACAGATGGTCTCTAAGAGCCCTCCCAGGTCTCCAGCAAGAACCTGGAGTCTTCTTGCTAATGATAAACTCTTCTGGTTTATAGTGTACTTCTCAACTCCCTGCTTAATTTCTCTCAGCCACCTGGTGAGCTGGGCACAGGGGGCACTAGTCCTCTGTTCATTTTTGTTTTCTTAATTTAAAAAAAAAATTTTTTAAAGATTTTACTTATTATTTTTAGAGAGAAGGGAAGGGATGGAAGCAGAGAGGGTGAGAGACATCAATGTACAGTTGCCTTTTACCTGCCTCCAGCTACGGACCTGGCTGGAAGCCTGGCTTGCAACCTGGTGATGTGCCCTGGCTGGGAATCGAACCAGCAACCTTTGGGTTCACAGGCCGGCGCCTTATCCACCAGCCAGGCCCTCCTTCATTTTTTCAGATGACAAAATCGAGGCCCACAGTGTGCACACCCCCAAAGTGTAGGGAGTAAGGAGAATGCATCATAGCAGGCCAAATGGCCTTGCTCGCCTCTTTTTTATATGGATTTCCAAGTGGGAAGTGTTATGAAAAAAAAATGCTTGTTCCCCTATATTTGTAAGCCTTTCACTTTTCCCAGTCTTCGGAAGTGGGAGCTAAGAAGGACCCCCTCCTCTGCTGCACAGGTTCTGGGTTAAGTAGCTTTTCCTGGGATTTAGGCAAGAGCTTCGTGTGTCCAATGGCAATAAAGGGGATTTGCACACTTGTGACCGGAGACAGTTAGCATGTGACAGTTTTTGATTGGAAGTTGGACATTTTCACAACAGAGAACCACAAAGTACACAAATGTCAGCATCCCGAAGTGTTGATGCTGAAAGGCTCTCTGGTCCATCCACCCCTCCCTGCCCTTTACTGAGGGGGAACTGAGGCCCAGAGAGGGGAGAGGATTTGGTCCAGTTTACACAGCGTTAGTGACAGAGACAGGACTAGAACTGGGGTCTCCTAACGTCCCAGACAGTTTTGGCCCAGGCCACTTGTATATACAGGGGTAATCAGGTGAGGGGACAGAGGAGGAGGAAGAAAAAGAGAGGGTTGGGGGCCTGGGGACAGCCAGACAAGAGGTATGTTGGGCCCAGCTGCCTGCTGATAAGAGACCCACAATGCCTTTGCAGAGGGCTATTTTATCTAGATGTAATCCGCCTCCCCCCACCCCCCACCCCCAGACGCTATTTTCTTTCTCGTGCAGACTATGCTGGTCTTCGAGATAAGGCACCTAGACATGTTCACACTAACGCAGCCAAAACATGAGGCAGGAGGAAAAAAATTCCCTTCTTAATCTCCCCCCACCCCAGCCCACTCCCCCCCTCACTTCCTCTCATTCTCTCCAAGTTCTCATGTGCCCCCCCAACCCCCGCCTCCCAGGGGCTGGCTAGCCTCTTCCTGCCTTCCAGTAAGTCAGCCCAAAGGAGCCAGGAAGGTATGTGGCCCAGAGGAGGTCAAAGGAGAGCAGCGTGGAAGGGCCTCCCCTGGGAACAGAGGCTCAGGCCTCACGCTCTCCCAAGACGTGCAAGGGAGGGCAGCAGTAGGGGACATGTTTTTATGGGCTTCCCCTGGAACCATCTCTCCCTGCCCCCACAATCCCTGCAAAGGAAACACAGAGCTTTCTGGTTTGGGGGTTAAAGCTGGAGGTGATTAGAGCGTTCCCCAGCCTCAGATTCCGTGCTCAATGACCCTCACTTGGTCTCCTTATCGAAGGCCTGATGGGTGTTTCTGGAGAAGGGGTTACCTTGTCCACTTCCATCTAAAAGGTCCAGACTTGAGAAACGTGGCCAGAGAGGAGTCCTGGAACCCACCAGTGGCTGCTCCTGTAGTCCCTTCTGCTCTCTAGGCTGTTTTGACCTCAGTTTCCCCATCTTCCCACTAAGGAGGATGGGCTCAGATGCCCTGGCCCTGGAATTTGACCTTTGGCTTTTTCAGAAAACGGTGTTCTACCTCGGGCCTCCTGGGCGCTTGGCCAGTTGGCTGCATGGCCCCCAAGTATCAGTGCCCCACCCCTGCTCTGCTCAGGAAGATTGCCCCGCTCTTCACATCTGGATGGAATTTACCCCCCAAAGCAACTCAATTACCAGTGTGATCTGGTCAGGACTGCTCATGTGTCCTCGGGGGCCCTGAGGGTGCCTATGAGCCATACCTCTTATAGCCTGAGGTCCCTGGGGAGACAGAGCTGGGTCACCAGTGTTTTGCTGAGCAGGAGGCAGGGCCCCAAAAGGGACTACCACCTCCTACCATGTCTGGGTTCCCCCTACTCACTGGAGACCTGAATGAGCACACAGAGGCCAGAGGGAGAGGGAAGATGGTGTAGAACTTTCACACCAACTGGCCTGGCCTAGTGCCTAGCCAGTGACTCTATGAGTGCGGTGACCTCCTGACTTCCCTTTTTGCTCGGATCCCCAGCCGGGAAGCCTGGATGGCAAAGGTGGGAGGCTCCTTGCACACGGCCTTAGGGTGCCCTCTTTGGGAATTAAGATCATCCCTCCTATCTTCCTGTGGCTTCTGCTAAGTGGGTGAGTAGAGGACAGTGGGCTTTGGGGTTTCCTGTTTCTTCAGTATTTATCATCTCTTATTCTGAGCTCATTACTCGAGAGCTGCTCTCCCCACCCCTCAGGAGGCTGAGCCCAGGAGCTCTGGGCTAGAGGATGCTGCACCCCTCTCAGAGTGACCTACTGGGAGCAGGGCCACCAGGCTGCCTGAGGAGGGGTGAATTGGGCCGGCCTGGGAACACAGTGGGTCAAAATCTTCATGCTTAATAGCAGCAGGATCACGCCTGTAAGTGCCCACTGCCTTCCAGGTGACACACATGAACATGGGCTCTGCAAGGCTGAGGAAGCAGCACATGTGTGTATGCGTGCTTTCACACACACACACACACACACACACCATCTCCTTCTATCAGAGAATCTCACAGGACTGTTCTAGTGTTGAGTCCAGCAAATAACCATTAATGCTCAGCCCCAATGTGGGGAGCATAGAAAGTCCGGGGCTAAATCCCATCCCTTTAAGGACTCATACTGTCTGGGGATAGAAAACACTGACCTGAGAGCCAGGTAGGCCGCACTTGATGGTGGGCTCTGCCACGTTCAGGCCGAGGGCGCTTCAGGCAAACCATGAGCCTTCCCACCTGCCTCTTCGGGAATAAACTGACGATGCCTTTGGACCACTTGCACAATTAGATTAGAGTAAAAAGCTCAGTCCGCCAATAGCTGCCCATTATTATCTCACGAAACAATTAGCATCAAGACTATCACTCCTCACTTACCTGGAAAGCTTCCTAATGCAGAACCCAGCCAAGAACGCCTATGAAGCCCTCCTTCTGAAAAGGCCTCTGAGCTGTGCCCACGGAAGAGTTGCAAGTTCATGGACCTGTCTCATCAGCAAGGGGGAGTGACAGGCAGGGGGCTCAGATCACTTGGGAGCAGGAAGGCTTCCTGGAGGCCTGTGAGTCCAGGCTGACACGGGTAGAGGGTCTGGGTTGGAAAAGGAGGGGGTGCTCAGGTGGGCGCCAGGTTTTCAGGAATCTTGACTGTCCCTCTAACTTGCTGGTTGCCAAAGGACAGTGGGAAGCTGCTATGGGGCCACTGGCGGGAGGTGACAAGATGCAAGAGCTTGTTCAGGAAGCTGCTTCTGGGGGCTGAGGCAGCTTTCTCTGAGGGGTACCGTTAGTGGGTTAGTGAAAGCCAGGCAGGACCTGCTGCACCTAGCCAGGATCTGTCCACACCACGAAATTCTGGACAGGGAACTCAGTATATCCTTTATCTTGCATAATCTCCCTAATTCTGGGACACGGTTATCGCCACTTCACAGCAGAGAAAAACTGTGTCCTCAGACGGGGGACCTCACCCAGCTGTTAGTGGCGGATTGAGGCCAACAGCCCAGTTCTCCTGCTCCTATACCAAAGCACCCTTTTCATGGAGGATTCAGGGTGCTCTGCCTGCCTGTTGGCACGAAACGTGATCACTCAATGGGGCACGGTGCTGGTGGTCCTGGGACCAGGCCGAGGCCAAGTGGGGAGCCCTCTGAACATCCTGCCACCAACTGGCCGGAGGAAGCCCTGGTTGGAGGCACTGCCAGTGTGGCCTGGGAAGCTTCGGGACTTCTCTGAGCCTCAGTTTCCGCCCTGTAGGAAGAAGAAGCCTGTAAGGAGGGACGCTCTTTCTCCGTCTCTCCTGTGAACCCTGGAGGGTGTGGACTTGCCTCATGGTCACTGTGTAGCCCCCATGCCTGAGTGGGGCTTGGTGCATGGTAGAAGCTCGATATCATCCTCATAAATTGCTCATGCTTATTATGAGCATTTACTGTGTGTCATGCAATATGCTAACTAAACTAAATAGGTGGTTAGACAGCTGGTGAGAAGAGGGTGGAACTCTCACAGAAATGGGAAGCTGAGGCCACTGCTGGGGGTGGGGTGGGGTGGGGAACCCAAGGAAACTGATGGCTAGAAGGAATCAAGCATGCCCACAAAAGTGTGTCAGCAAGCCCAGGCTCTGAAGGCCTGGGTTCAATTTTCTGCTCTGCTATCATCTTGCTGTGTGACTTTGACCAAGGCCCAGCCCTCTCTGAGCCTCTGTTTTTCCTCCCTGAGGACACATGGCAGGTATGAGGCACCTGGAGCCAAGCTGTCAGGGAGGGAGACTCCCATAACTGAGGCTTCCAGGCCTGTTGGGATCTGCCAACTTGAAGGGGATTTCCTGGGAGCAGCCCAGTTCCCAGCCCTGGATGGGTGCCCAGAGCTGGGGGTTCCCAGAGCAGCCCTCCAATGGGAAACACAGGTGGGCACGCTCCCAGACCACACCTCGGCCCTCTCTGTGGGGCTCCTGGGCCTCCCCACCCCCAACCCTGAGGTAGGAGAGTCTGGGCTCTCTCCTGTGGAAAGAAGAAGGCATTGTCCCTGGGCCCAAGATCCTGATTTGCTGTGTGACCTCAGGCAAGTCCCTGCCCCTTTCTGGGCTTTGGTCTCTTGCCTCTGAAATGAGGAAGGCAGAGATTTCCAGGCTCTTCAGAACTGACATTCTGGGATCCTGCTGGGGGCTGGGGGTACTAGGAAAGAGACCTGGGATGGGGCCGGGGGCTGGGTTCCAGGGACTGGGTTCCAGGGACTTGCCAAAGGCAGAAGGAATAGAAGGACAGCAAGCGGGAGGAACAGAGCCCCAAGGCCCCCAGGTGGCTGTTCAAGGGGGCAAGGCGAGCCTGAGGTTTTGGAAACATATTTATTTTTAAGTGTCCGGTGTCACAGGGGGCTTTTTCTTTAGGTTTTGAAATGCTCCAGAAGTCAGCCTGTGCGTGTGCGTGTGTGCCAAGCAGAACATGGGCTGTATTTATTCATCCTTTAGCCTGAGCCCTTAAAAATATAGACGGCTAATGTCTTCAGTATGTATGAAATATCCCATATGCTCGGAAACAAAAGGGGCTCTGTTATTAAAGTTTCATTTCCACACGCCCCCTCCCCTCCCTCCCGCCCGCCCCCCTGACACCCTGCCCTCCTCCCATCCTGCTCAGCCTGCCGGAGACAGAGCAGGATCCAGGAGGCAGGCGGGCAGCCTTGGCCGGAGCCCGGGCATAGCCGGGCCCTGCGCGAGCGGGTGCGGAGACTGGCTCCAGGTGAGGGGAAGCCCTGAAAGGGGACAGCAGGGTCTTCCAGGGGAGAGGGGTCTTCAGGATCCCCTGGATGGCCAGCAGAGGAGTTGGGGGTGAGGTGGCCCTTCTTGTGGGCGCCAGTGGGGCCGGGGCCCTGCCAGGGCCCCGCTGTCTGGGACGGAAATGCCCGCTCTGCTGCTAACTGAAACCACATGTGTCTCCAGGCAGCGGGACAGAGACGCCGCCAAGCCTGGGGCTCGGGGCTGGAGGAGAGGAGAGATGCGGGCCGGCCGGCCATGTGCCTGGGGTGCATGTGTGTGAGGGGGCCCCCTTTAGAGAGGATGGGGGTCTTTTACATCGGTACAAGTGGCAGTGTGTCTGAGTTCAGCCTGTGTGCATGTTGCATGGATGTGTGTGACTGTGTGCTGGCGAGGGGAGCGTGTTGCTCACGGAGCTGAATTGGCCTTCCTTTTGGCCTCCTGTGGCCTGAATCCTGGGCAAACTTCTATCTGTCCCCCGGAGCCTGGGGCTCTTCTGGCTGCCTCCAGAGAGGGTCCTCTAGGGTGAGGAGACCCTGCAGATCATGGCGGCCCTTCTTTTTGCGGGGCTCCCCTACGTCTGCCATCCTCCTCTGTTCTTTCCCCTACAGCCGGTCCTGTCTTCCCACACCTGCCGAACTTCTACCCATTTCCAAGCGAGAAAGGTTGAGGCAGAGAGCAAGGGGCTGCCAACAATCTCTTTTCCCTCCCTCGTCTGTTTCCATCTTTTTCAGAAGGCTCACTGCCAGAAGCTTGGCGTGTTCAGGGTAGCCCTAGAAGGCGAGAAAACATGCCCAAGAGAGGGGACAGCTTGCCCACAGCATCAAGGAAACAATATGGGGGCTGTCCAGACCTGGAGGGGGTCAGAGAGTTACTGGGACATGGGCTCAGCCTTGGGGAAAAGGCTGGAGGCTACACTTAGGTTCTGTGGCAGATGGGGGCACCCTGGGGACCCCAGGAGGAGCTGAGTTCAGGGTCTTCTCTCTCTAAGGAGCGAGCCTGACTGGAAGCTGGGCTCTGGGTTCTGGTGGTGGCCCTGCCACTGCCTTCTGTGGATGTTGGACAGGTCTCTTCCCATCTCCAAGCCTCAGGTTCCCCCATCTCCACAATGGCAAGGCAGAGCCAGGATAGCATTTCCCAAAGGGTGGTATGTGTCTCTGGCCGCTCATGAGACGGTGCCATTTAATAAGGATTGTTATTTTCATCCATGTTAGGGAGAAATATATAAAAACACATCAGACCAGTGAGTGGATTTTAATAAGAGTATAAACTTAAATGAATGAAGATGGGGGGTTGGTAGAAGATCCCTGGGGTCCTGTGCATTTTGGCGACAGGTTCTCTTACTGCTTCTACCATTTTAGATGATCATAGGTATGTTGGTTCTGGCTGTCTGGGACCTAAAGGCGTGATCTGCTGCGTAGACCCTCTTTGATCCCCGCAAATTAGCAGCCCTGTAATTCTGTGATTAGAGTGAAAAGCTCAGTCGTCATCTTGGGGTGTGTGTGCGTGTAACGTGTGGGAAAGGACTGGAGATGCACTAGGTAGAGCTGGGGAAAAGATCAGCTCACCCCAGATTAAGGCTGGATGCCCAAGGTCAAAGGCAGGAGTTTGGGGAAAAGTTGTTATCTAACTGACATTTTCAAGGGCTTTGTCCGGTGGCATCAGCCTTGCTTTGAATTGCCAGGGTGCATGAGTAAGGCGGGGGTCAGCCTAGCTCCATGGCCACTTGGCTGCATTTCATGGGCCAACCCAGGGCCAGCCTGGGAGGGGTGCAGGGGTGTAGGGAACCCGTTGGCAGAGCCCCTTCCCCCAATTACTCCTCCAGGCTGGGCTGGTTGGAGCCGCTGTCACTGAGGACGTGTCCCTGCATGATTCCCCCTTGCTGAGCAGCTCGCTCTAGCTCTTATTGTTACTCTGGCGATGATTGTTTATCTGTGGATCCTTCATTGGTGAGAGGTTTCTTCCACAACTCTCCAGGCAAGCACGCCCCTGCCCCTCTGCAGGGGGTACAGCTTCCCAGATGGTTCTTTCTTGTCTCATCCTGCAACAGGCAGAGGGCACCAAACTGTGGCTCAAGGATGTGGATGGCATCCTGGGGTGGGAAAGGAATCCATGACCCCATCTTGGGAAGATAGCAGGGACAGAGGAAGGAGCCCAAAGCAAGTCTTTGCCCTCTCGGGGCTGCAGAGCTTCGGAGTTCCCACCTGCCCCAGAAGACATTGTCCTCGGTGAGGCTGAAAAAATTCTCTAGCTCTGTCCTAGGATGGAGTGACATCAGTCTACTTCTAGGGGGTTCTTGTTTCTCTAGAGGAGTGCCTTCCTAGAGGTGGTGGGTAGGGAGAGTGTCAGGGCTAAGCTCCCTGGAGCAGGGAGGGGTCACATGGCGTCATCTGCCCTCTTGGGTTCAAGTTCAAAGCCGTTTCAAATCCTGGGGAAGCAGCTGGCCAGGGTCAGGGGCACTCTCCCTGCTTGGAGAACTTATTGCATCCTATCTAACCTTGTGGGTCCTGCAGCTACACCCAAGGCCAAGGGCAAACAGAGACTGGCTTTGTGACTGGGGCAGCTTTGTGGGCATCATTATAGAGAGACCGGCTTTCTCAAGGAGTGGGAGGTGGCACCACTCAGTAGGCAGGATGTGGGCTTAATGAAACGTTCCCTAATGAAACACTCTCAATTGGAAAATGAAACTGTTTATATGACCATGGTCCTCTTAAATATGTCACCCTTGGTGGGCTAAGCCTGGGTTCAGAGGGAGGCCAAGGATTCTAGTTTAACTTAGGTTAAGGTTACCTGCTCACAGGGATGCCCTGGGGCTCCACTTTGTTAGGTTTCACCCTGATTTCTGTTTCCTGAGTTCCGTAAAGGCAGAGTGTAGATGGGTGAGACAGCAGTTCATCTACAGTCACATCCAGGTCTATGGGTGACAATATTGACTGCAGGCAAAGGAAAGCTGAAGTTTGCTGTTGGCTTAGGAAGAAAGAAAAAGAAGCAGAGAGATCAGGTGGAGCTACACCCTGTTCCCACTGCAGCTGTGGGACTTTCCCTGCCAGGCCTCTGCATGTCCTCAGCTCTACTTTCCTCATCTGTAAAATGGGCTGTCGTGAAGATTCAAAAGATGACACACATGAGCCCAGGCACACACGGTGTCTGGCACTTGGCAAATAATAGGTCAAAGATA
This sequence comes from Noctilio leporinus, assembly GCA_004026585.1. NCBI lineage: Eukaryota > Metazoa > Chordata > Mammalia > Chiroptera > Noctilionidae > Noctilio > Noctilio leporinus. Next base: position 123,823 of record PVIW01002030.1, on the reverse strand, counting down.
TTGGGCCTTTCAATAACTCTGCTGAGGTAAAGGGAGAGTGTTGTTGTCCTTTTACATTAGGGAGAATGACCCAAGCAAAGTGCCCTGAGATGAGGAAAGAGCACCAACTCTTTTTTCGGCCTCCATAGCAGTGCCTAGCCATGCCCCTCCTGGATGTGCAACTTCAAGAAGGTGACCAAACCACTCTGAGTCTTGGTTTCCTCACCTATAAAAAATGGGGGATGAGGTAGTACCTATCTCATAGGGTGGCTGTAGGGATTAAATGAGCCATCTGAAAGCTCTTGGCACATAGTAGGTGCTCAGTGAATATGATCTAACTGAATGGGAACCTTGTGGAGGCTTGAGGCCTGGCACTGGGTTGACCCTCTCAAATGGGTTCTAGTCCCTGGGCAGGGTCGCAGCCTTTGTGGATGGTAAGACCAGGGAGAGACCCTCGGGGAGCCCCAGGAGCACTTCTCCCCCAAAGAACTAATTCCAGATCTTGCCACAAACACTACCAAACACCTCCTGGGAAAATGCTGTGCCTCAGTGCCCAGGAGGTGAAGGACAAGGACCTTGATATTCATTACCATTGCCTTTAGGAGTACTGGACGGTTTCCTACTGGAGGAAGCCAGGAAACTGAGGCTCAGAGAGGGGAGGGGGGCCCTTGTGGGGTCAACGTGGCAATAAGACAGGAACGGGAGGGTGGAGGCAAGAAACTGGGAAACCACTGTGGGGTGAGGGGCAGGGGAGGGCCCTCCCTGTACCTACCTTCCAGGGCCTCCCTCTCAGCTCGGCTCACTGGAAGCAGGAGCTGGTTAAAAGGGAACAGGGAAAGGAAGGGGAGAGAGAAAGCAAACAGCCAGAGAAAAGCCTGGAGCTTGAAGTACTGGGATTGTTTGGTCTGGCTGAGCACCTCCTGGGCCACTCCCAGCAGCTCTGCAGACGGATTCCAACAACCCCCACTACATATGTGTGTGCACGCACACACACGTGCACATGCCTGCACAGATGCAGACACGCAGCCACACGGTTACACAGATGCACACACGTACAAGACATACACGTGTACCTGCGGACATCTACGCAGACACACAGCAGGCGCATAGATGCGCAGACACGTGGTGTGGAAGCTCCAAGCTGGAGGTCAGGCGCTCAGGCGGGGGGTTGCTGCGGCTTCTTCTAGCTCACCCTCCATGCTCCCCTCCTCCCGCTCACCTGCACACCAACCAGCACAGCCCCCCATACAGCCGCAGGAACACCTACCGTGCACACCCTGAGCTCTAAGCTCTTTACTTATATGAACTTGTTTAATCCTCGCAACAGCCCTAGGAGGCAGGCACTGTAATTAGCCCTGGTTTGCAGACAGAAAAGCAGGCGCAGAGACTTGCCCAATGTCACATAGTTTGTTCAGCCCCCACTCCAGGGGAGCCCCAGAGCACAGAGCCCTCCAGCTGACCACCGCCCACACCGTCTCCGGGGGCCCTGGGAGCAGGCCGTCCGCCTCGCTGTCCCTGCCAGGGGAAGCGGCAACATGATGTTGCCCTTTTCCCAGGCCCAGGGGAGGGAAGTTGACTGGCCATGACACAGTCTGGAGCAGCAGGGCGAGGTGACTTACTGTGCTTCAGCCCCCTTTCCTCAACTGCCCGACCCCTGAGACTCTACCTCCCTTCCCTAGACCCCGAGTGTCCAGTGCGAAACACCCTCGCACTCCTTCGGCCCGCCCCTCGTTGCCTCATCAAGTGTGTCCTGAGCGTTCTTAATAATAGCTTTGGATAACTGTTGACAAAACATCTTTCCCTTTCATTATTTTATTTCATCCTGTATGTGTGTGTGTGTGTGGGGGGGGTGGTTATTATTTTCTTTTATCTTGGCTCCACCACTCCCTGAGAGTTCTTTCCAGCTGAGAGCCGAACAAACGTATCAGAGTCCTCCATTGGGCTGAAAACTTCTTGCTGAGTGAATGAACACTGCGAAACAGACATGGCCTCGGCCCTTGTGGAACCAGAGTAATGACCACCACTTCCTGAGCCCATCCCATGGGCCCGGCCCCAACCCGGGGCTTCTCCCACATCCCATCATTATATCCCTAGGAGATGGTGCTATTATTGGTCCCGTATTACCAGGGGCGGGGGGACTGAGGCTTAGGGAGGCTAAATTGTTCCTCATGGGCCTTGTCTCCCCCACTTCTATTATTGCTATGCCAATCCCTATCTCCTGCCCTTCTGTCCACACTAGACTCCTTGAAGACAGGAGCCACTTCTGCTTTCCCTCTGTTCTCCCTGTGATGTGTTGCACAGCGCTGGCCCCCAGTGGCACCAAGAAGTGTTTATTACACTCAGCTGGGTTGAATGAAACTTTGGGAAAGAGGAGAATATGGTGAGGAAGAGAGGATTAGTGGAGAGCACCAAGCCAAGGACAGACAGCAGCATAATTCAGTGTCAACGCTGGGAGCCATCCTCAAAGACCATTCCGCTCATTGCCTCCCCCATCCACACTCAATTTTTGGACTCCCTCTAGCGCACCCTGCCAAGGACTTTCCCAGGCTCTGCTTGTTCACCGCCAGTGGCCGGCAGCTCAGCCCCTACTGAGGCATGAGATAATCCAGTGAAATAGTTCAGCCTAGTGCCAAATGGTCTCCTGATTGCTGCTCTTCACTGAGCGGTTTCTCTGTGCTGGGCATGTTAAATCCACACCAAAGCCACGGGAGGTAGGCACAATTATTATCCTAGTTTTATGGATGAGGAAACCAAGCCATGGAGATTTATGTAACTTGCCCAAGGTCTCAGCTGGTTGGTGGCAGAAAACAGAATGTAATTCACAGCTAAAGTGCAGCACCTAAAAGGAGGCCCTCTCAATCACCAGGCCACGTAAATACAAGCACGTGTGTAATTTTAAATGTTCTAGCAGCCACACTAAAAATAAATAAGTAAAAAGAGACAGGTGGAAAAGGAAAACTCAAAAATTTATTCTAATAATACATTTATTGAGCCCTGGCCGGTGGCACAGTGGATAAGGTGCCGGCCTGTGAACCTAAAGGTCACTGGTTCGATTCCCCAGCCAGGGCACATAACCAGGTTGCAAGCCAGGTCTCCAGCCAGGTCCCCAGCTGGAGGCAGGTGAAAGGCAACCATACATTGATGCCTCTCTCCCTCCCCCTCTCTCTGAAAATAATAAATAAAATCTTTTTAAAAATTACACTTATTGAAATCCAAAGTTGCATAATTTTAACATGTAATACATCTAAAAAATATTACTAGTGAAACATTTTACATCCTTCTTCAGGAACTAAGTCTTGGAAATCCCGTGTATAGTCTTTGTTTCCAGTATGTCTCAACTGGACCTTGCAATGACTGCTCAGTAGCACATGTGGCTGGCTAGTGGTCCCGTACTGGACTGTGCAGTTCCACGCTGGACTATCCTTCAGGTGCTTACTGTGGTATATCCTAGCACAGAGGAAGAAGGCAATATATGTTAACCACTATTATCATTATTTTTAATCACTGGTTGTTGTTTGATGGTGGTCCAGGGGGAAGCTGGGCTGAAGCTTCAAGCTTCTATTCTTTTTTTTTTTTAATTATTTTTAAAAGATTTTATTTTTTTATTTTCAGAGAGGGGAATGGAGGGAGAAAGAGGGAGAGGAATATCAATCTGTGGCTGCTTCTCATGAGCCCCTAACTGGGGACCCGGCCTGCAACCCAGGCATGTGCCTCAATGGAGAATTGAACCACTGATCCTTAGGTTTGCAGGCCAGAGCTCAGTCCACTGAGCCACACCAGCCAGAGTTGATGTTTCTATTCTTAATTTGAGTCCTCCAAGCCAGTGGCTGGAGGGCACCCAAGCTGAGCCAAGCTGGGAGCTGTTGGCCTCTGGGTTGAAAAGAGGCAGCCTAACTCTCTCTAGAAGAAGAGAGAGAGACCAGGCTGAGGTCTCTTCATCTCCCCAGCCAACCAGCTGAGCACCACATGAAGTGAGGCCTCTTTTGGGTTTATAAACCTGTGGCCCATCTGCCTGGGGTGTGTGGGGTGGCCAGGCGCACATCTGGAAGGGGAGAGGCCCAAGGCCCCTCCTTCTGTGGTCCCTGGAAGCAGCACCTCCCACACGCCTTAAGAAGATTAGGTCTCTCAAACCAACACATTCCCACCACACTCTTCTCATACAAAGTTCCCCCCATAAAACCCCAAGAATTAAATGAAGCAGGAATGAGGGGTCCACACTGTCCCCTAGCTCTCCATGGTTCCGGGACGGCTGGCCAGGGCTTGCAAAGGGGCAGGCAGTGTGAACCACCAGATCCTGAACCTGCCTGCACACAGGACTCACCTGGAAAATTTGAAAATACACTGGTGCCCCCAGGGGTCATGATCGAATGGTCTGCGGTGAGGTCAGGGCTTTGGAATGCATAAAACATCCTCAGGTGACCTAATATGCAGGCAAGTTTGGAAAATGCTGCGCTAACCCCCCTCGGGGCACAAGCTCCCTTAGCCTTCATGGCAGCTCTGACGCAGGTGAGGTGCAGCTCCCACTTACCAGATGGAAAAGTGGAGGCTCACAGCTCAAGCTCTGCCAGCCAGGAAGCAGGCGTGGTAAGCATCCACTCGCAAGGTCTAACTTAGTGGCGTGCTGGTGAGTGCTTAACAGCGGGCTCTCTGGGAGGAAAAGAACACTCTGCTTTGCAGCAGAGTTGCCCGTTTGCATGGCATAGCAACGCCCACCGTGGCCGGCTGGAAGCGACGGACCTGGGAAGTGATTCACACGGCGGGCTGCTGGGTCAGGTTGGGCCAGTCTGCATGGTGAACAGGAAGGAGGTCATGTTGAGCAGGAGGGTAGATTCAGTTGATAATTTTCTGAATTTTCAGTCCTAGGGCTGCCTCCCTAGTGAACAGTTGAGAACTCAGTATACCCAACAGATGAAACGCAGTGTGTTATCAAATCAAGGTTGATTTTATAAACTGAAATTATAGTATCTTGCTCCTATTCTTGTGAGCATGGGCAGCAGGTGGCATGAGGAGTGGGGTCTTCTCAGAGCCAGGAGCCTTCGTTCAGGCCTCACCAGCCATGTGGCCTTGGGAAAGTCCCTGCCCCCTCTAGGCCTCCATTTTCTCATGTGTCCAGGAGGAGATGGGACAGCAAGCAGGACTCCTGGACCATAGTTTCCCAGGCTGGCTCTCGCCCTGCCACACCTCCTGCCCGACCCCAGCCAGCTTTGACCCCATTGTATTTATAGCCATGACTTCACTCTCTCCAGTTCTGCTGAAGCTGATTCCCTGGACCACATATTTAGAAACCCAACAGGGCAGAAATAGATGTGACGTGCTGCGGATTTGGCTGATTTTGTGAGCAGGCTGGATTCAGGGCATCCATTTGGACCAGGCTCGAGGGCCTATGCATGCTGGTTGCCGGGACTCACGGGCAACCCCAAACTGGAAGGGCACTTAGGGACCCCAAGCCCAGTCCTAGAATTGTGTGATTGGTGAGACCCAGGAGTGGAGGGATATAGCCAGGGTCCCAGAAGGCATGGCAGAGCCAGGGCCCAAATGAACTTGAAATACATGTGCCATACAAAACACAGGATGGCATCTGTCGAGGTTTTTTACATTAATACCACTGTTTTCTCTGTCCTAATGATACATTGGACTCCTTGGCCCCTTTTCCTGCTGAATTATTTTTCCATTACACCTGTCACCATCTGGCATGTTTTCTTATTTCTTTATGATCCATCTACCCCGACTAACAAGTGAACATGGGCAGGGTTTCTTTCCTTTTCGTTCACTGTGTACTGTCAGCGCTTAAAATAGCAGATGGCACATAGGTGTTCTTTGAATACATGTTGAATGAATGAACGAAGAAGTGAATGACTGAGTCTAAGTCTCCATGATACCAAGAAGGCAATTGAAATTCAGTGAGGTGAGCCACTGGTCCAAAGTCACCCAGCTATGGTGATGCTAAGCAGAGATCTGGCTAACTAACACTCACCTCTCCTGAGACCACCCAGCATCCCAGGTTGGACAGTACTTCCCAGCCCCTCACGGCTTACCTCTTGCCAAGGACCGGTTTCCTGATGTTTCCAGAGCTCCCCCTAGCTTCACGTGAAGCTGCTTCTGGCCCAGGAAGTAGACCGGATCTGAGGGGAGAAGTGACAGGGAGAGAGGGAGGAAAGGTCGCAGCAGGCTGGGCAGCCTGAGCCGTGATGGCTGGAGGCAGAGGCAGGAAGGAAAGAGGCCAGGATTGGTCATTTTGTCCTGCAGGACTGGAAGCGGGGGTCGGTAATGTGAGGTCACACTTGCATATCCCGTGGGTGGGAAATGCTGGTACAGAGCAGGTCCAAGGGGATTCAGGAATAGCTTCAACCTTGGTAATTATCAGCCCCACCAACTGCCCAAGGCCCTTTTCCGTTGGGGAAACTGAGGCCCACTGAAAGGAAGGGACTCTTCCAAGGACGCCTAGCAAGGTACTCGCAAATGCCAGGCTTCCTTGTGCTTCCCAGTTCTGGAGGTTGGAGGAGCTTTGGTGGGGTCGGGAGGGGAGAGACCCTTACCTTGGTTCCCATCCCCTCTTGGGAGAGAAACACTAAGGTGGGAACATCCTCTTAGCTCAGATTCTTGGGGTCAAAGGAAGCTGTCTTCCTAGTGGCAAGGCAAACTCCAGTCTGGGCAGGCCAGACACTACGTCCTGCTCACCCCACTCCTGATGCCAGATGAGCCAACTGGACCAGTTGTGAGCTGCCCCTTTCCCCAGGCTAACTCCATTATAACCCTAGGCTGTATGTACAGTTAATGCCTCAGCCACACCGTGTCCATAAATACTTATTGAGTGATTACTATGTGCCAGGCACGGGGGATAACCTTCCCCCTCTCTCCCCCATCCTCTCATCCTTCCTTCTCATGCTTCATTTGTTCATTCACTCACTCGTTTAGTAACTACTTCAACTATTGAGGCAGCACAGCCTCTGGGTGAGGTTGATATTTGCAGCCAGACTCTCAGGATATGAACCCTGACTCAGAGTCACTTACTGGCTGTGTGAACTTGGCAACTCACGTAAGCTTGATTTCCTATCTGTAAAAATGGTGATAATAATAGCACCTTCCTTATAGGGCTGTGATGAGGCTCATTTGATGCACGCTAAGTGTCTAGAATAGCACCTGACATACTAAACACTTCATAAACATTAGCTATCATCATTGTTATTGTTATTATGGGCCAGGCACTGTGCCAGGTGCCATCGCTCTAAAATGCTCCTCTCAGCATGGATCCCTGTATGTATCAGCCTCTCACCTTCTGTCCTGGTCTTCCTGCCTCCAGCCCTTCAGCTAGGCCTCTGGTCCTGGGGACCCTGCTGGGACTCAGGGAGCTCAAGGGATTGAGAAGAGAAAGCTGCTGTGAGCTCAGGGGGAGCAGGGCTCATGTGAGGAGCTGGAGGGTGTGGCTGGGCTCCTGGGTCCCGGCGCCAGGCCTGTGTGTGACTTGCTGTGCAGCCTGGGAGATCCCCTGCCCGGCTCTGAGCTGAGAGCAGTCAGTCACCTGGACTCGACCAGACCTCTTGCCGGATGAGGGATGCGGATTCAGGATCCCCTTCTCACGTCTGCAGAGGCTGGAGTGGACGCGCTGCTGTCCACAATGAAGATGTGTCCACGCAGACAGGCGTGCTGTGTCTGAGCTTGCAACCTCAGGGGCTGCGGGGGTTCCCAGAGTCAGGGTGCAGCCACTGAGAACGATGGGCAAGAACACAGGGCCCAGCAGCTCAAGCCAACCCTCCTCGACACTCACCGGCCCAGCCGCAGGCCTCTGACTATGGAATTTGCTTTTCTATGCCTCCGTTTCCCCAGCCGTAGACCCACTCACTCGTCTGCCCCGTAGGGAGTGTTAGGTTAAATGTTTGCACCAGTGCTAGCAGACGCTCGGAAAGTGGCAGCTGCCATTCTAGTGACAGGTCCTGACCCTCCCCACCTTCACCTTGTCCTGGGCCTCCCAGCAGGGTGGGTGTTCCCACCCAGGCCCCCGGCTGGGTTGGAAGGCCTCCTCCTTGGGAGCGAGCCTTGAATTGAAGGGCTCCTGCCAGCCCCTCCTCCTGGCTTGGCAATACGATGACAACGCTGGCCAAAAATATTTGCGTGGGTGGCGGAAAGTTAACTTTTCCGCCTCTCTCTTCTTTCCTGGAAACCGTGGCCACCGTCAAATACAGCAAAACAGAAGCAGGGATAGAGCATGGCGAGGCCCCTGTGGGGCATCACAGGGAGCCCTGCCCCCATGCCCACTCTTTCTGCCTCCTGCCTCCTGTCCCTATGGTGGTGTGGGCAGCAGGGTTGGGGGTTGCAGGTGCCCGGAATCTTGGCATCCTGCAACGCCAGGGCTACACAGAACCCCACATCCTTTGTCTCAGCCCCACCATTGTGCCTTTGGGCACACTGACTCCAAAGTGCAGAAGACACCTATCCAAGGACACACAGCTAGCTAAGGCTTTTCAGAATCCTATGGGCCCTTTGTGAGCTTTTAACATTCTAATGGCAGAAGTCTGGCGGTAGCTAGCTGGTGACTGAGAAGGAATTTGGAGAGGAACGGTCTCCTCTATGTCTCTGCCCACCATCTCCTTCAAGGTGTTAGAGCTAGGTCAGATCCTGGCCCTGTTGCTCTGTGACTTGGGCCAGGAGTCACTTTGCCGACCTGGGCTTCAATTTCTTCACCTCTAACATGGGATGATAACAACAGTACCATTCTCGGGGTTGCCGGGAGGATTTTCTTCAATAACCTACGTGACTATAACCCAGCAAGGAATAGGTGTTCACTCTGGTGAGTGCCCGTCCTTCTCCAGGCAGAAGGTTGGCTTCTTTGCGCTGATTTCTCTGTCACCGAGGCTGCAGTAACAGGTGCCTGTTATCTTTCTGATCTGGATACTTGTTTGCCTTCCCCTGGTTGGCATTGATTTTCCCCAGGGCCTGGTACTGCCCTTATCTCTCCTCTTGCCTACCAGACTCCTCCTGGCAGGGCTCCAGCCAGAAGCTGAGGCCTTGACCCAACCTGCTGGGGTGGGGTTGCCTGGGGATCGAGGTGTGGCCTCCAGGTCAAGTACCACAGCGGCTGAGGTCACTCCAGGCCCTGCGGTCACCAATGTCCACAGACATTCACAATTCTCAAGATTCTCACTGACCTTGGAGCAGCCAGGGCCCATGTGGGCGGGGGTTCTTCTCTCCCAATGTGCAATAGGGTGAGATTCGGGATGTTCACACTCGTCAGAGTTCGCGTGGCTGAGACGTGGCGGAATTAAGATCTGTTGAACGAGATCTGCCAATCCCACAGTTTCCTCCCGCTGGCCCTGTCTGAAGCTCTACCTGCCCACATTGGGCACGTTGACCACCTCCTGTGCCTCTGTAAACGATCTGCACACCATTACCTCCGGCCTGGAAGTCTCTCCTGCTCTCTAGGCCCCCACGTGGAGGTGACTGTGCATCTCCCCCAGAAATCCCCAACTGAATTCGTCTCCCTGCTCCCCTAAACACCTGCTTCGCCGCGCCTTCCCATTTATTCCTGCTCTCTATTGATGAAAATCATGAAACAGCATTGTCACAGAGCTGCATCCCAGACTCCTTCCCCTTCCTCCACACCCACTCTCCATCTGCCTTCCAGCCCAGCCAGTTCTTCCGCCCAAGTTTCTCTCCCATCCATCCCCTCCTCGCATCCCTATAGGAACCTCCCCCCTGCTTCTCTCCTGGATTATTATCATAGGTAGCGTGTCTAAATAATAGTGCTCCCTGCACCACCAAATTGTAAGGCTTCATGAGCCAGAGCATCATACTTCTTTATCCCCACCGTACCCCCTGTCCCTTTTATAGTGTCTGAAATGTGATAGGGAGCTCAAGATATTTTGTGGAATGAAAGAATAGCCAGCATGCCTTAAGCTGCACCTCAGAAACTGTGCTAAGTCCTCTGCGTGCACTTTTCTCACTCAATTTTCGACGCTACATTACATTGGAGATATTATAGTTCCCATTTTACAGATGGGAACTCGGAGTCTCAGAGAGGTCATGTGGCAGAGCTGGGATTCCAGCTAAAAGCTTGTCATGTAAGCATATTGCTACACCATCTCTGTTGGCGCCCAGCCTTCTCAGGGGTCCCTGTCCCCGGTCTCTCGCCCTTTATTCCTCCATTTCTGTGACTCCTGGGGTATAGGTACCTTCAGGGGCGTGTGAGAAAATTCACTCTAGGGGATGCTCAGATAAGTATTTTTACACAACTACTTATTTATTCAATGTGTATTGGGAAAAACAACTTAGCACAACATACTTGTGGTTTTCCTGTAATTATTGCTTAAGTCCAAAGTAAAAGAAGTAAGTTATTTAAAGTGGATTTACAGAAACATATTAAGCAAATAAAGTCTCAAATGGCAAAGTGTGGGGACTTTAAGTGACTGAATTTTGGGACTTTCCCATGGGTGTGTGTGGGACCTGAACCCCAAGCCACAGCCAGTTCCTGGGGCAACCTTAAGGTGAATGGGTAGGTCTCAGAAACTCAGCCCAGAACAACCAGCAAACTGTCTGTCTCATGTGCTGTTTCTTTCCTCTCCATGCAGATAGATCATCTTGAAGGAGGGACCTCATTGACCAGAGACAAGTTAAGAAGGCGGGCTTGGGGACCCACCCAGCCCAGGAAGGCCCACAGCTGGGCCTGGTCCAGCTCTGTGAGTCACCTGAGGAAGTCAAGCTGCAGAGATCCAGAGGCCCGGAGAGGAGAAGCGAGCAGGACTCACACAGGCACCTGCGTTCAGCTGCTAACTTCTCTGCATCCTTGGGCAGAGAGAGCACCATGCTGGGCCCCCACCTCCCACCCCCACCCCTGGGACCCAGCGAAGGCAGGCCTGCCCCCTGCACCTTCCGGATCCCTGACGGGAGCTACAGGTGTCTGGCCTTGGAAGCGGAGGAAAGTGGTGGTGAGGAGGGCCTGCAGGGAGAGGCAGGGCTCATGGACACGGAGGACAGGATGGCCAGCGGGAGTGGGGACAACTCCACCTGCAGAGCCACCCAAGGGGCACCAGAGTTACCCAAAGCCCTGGGCATCCAGCCACCCAGCTGCTCTAGGGAGGCACGAAGGGGGCCCCAGCATGACGACAGGGCCGGCCAGGATTGGGACTTTGTGAAGGCTCGGCAGGTGGTGACAGCCAGCTCCTGCTCCAGCTCTGGGCCCCGGGTTCCTCAGAAACCAGGTAAGCTCATGTCCTTTTTCCCTTGGATTGCCAGAGTCACAGGAACCCACAGGTCCTTCATCCATGGGCTCCTGACCGTATTTTCCTGGTGCATAACAGCCCATCACAGTTGCCTGGACACCTCCAGACTGACAGCTGCGGGTACACAGGGAGGCTGTGAGCTACCTGAGCTTCTAGCTACACCCCATCCAGGTCCATCTTCTCTCTGCCAAAGAGGGTAGGTGAAAAGGCAGTGAGAGGAGGCTGTGTTGTTACCCTGCTTGGTTGAAAACAAGACCATCTCTCACTCTTGTCTGCCCTTTAACCACACTGGTGCTAACAAATGGCTGTGGAGTGCCAACAGCCGATGGGGCGGGACGGCCTTGTGGAAAATGTATTGAGCACCAGCTTCTCGGCAGTGCTGTGAATGCAGCACTGGGCCATGCAGATGTGGCTGCGGCCCTCCTGGTGCTTAGGAGGTAGACACTGAAGACAGACTGATCTGCTCTGACCTCCTCATTTTACAAGTGGGAAACTGAGATCCAAAGTGAGGGAATTAAGACCAGGTCAATTGGCCTGTCTGTGGCTGAGCTGGACCCACATGCCTCACCCAGGCCTCGGTTTTCCATCTGGGCGAGATGACAGGCAGGACCCACATGGCCTGGGCTGCAGTGGGGACCCAACCACAGCGGGTAACGGAGAGCTCCCTAGGAGCGGCCCAAGGGAAGGAAGGAAGGAAGGATGATAATAGGTGGCAGGAGTCGGCGGAGCAGGGCGGGTCAGGGAAATCACACTGAATCACCTCCACCGCCAGGCCCATGGAAACCCTCAAGTGGGTCCAGATGGGGAGGATGTGAGCTGGGCCATGCTTGCCCAGGCCTGGGAGGGCTCATGCGTCAGAAAACTGAAGGAACACTTCATTTCTCTGCAGGCATTGCTGACACCCCAGCTGGCATCTCACCAGCCATCCTGCCCACTCTTTCTTCTGAAATAATTCTTTCCAGGCTCTGATCTACCCCCATGGCCGCCCCCACTGCCTCCCACACTTGGGTCACACAGGGAGCCGGGCAAAAGCAAGGCGGTGCCTTCAATGCACCTGGTGCAGGAAGGAGAAGGGCCCCAGCAGGGCCCATCAGCCTTTAACTTACGGGTGGGTCCTCACACCAGTCATCCCAAACTCAGTTCCCCTAGAGCCTAAAAGCCCAGGACTTGCTTCCTTCCCTCTCACAGACCCTGGCCGGGGACCAGGAGGTATGAGTAGCTGGTTCTGCAGCCATGTTAACTAGCCAGACCCCAGCAAATCCCTTCTCCTTGGTGAGTTTCAGTTCCTTCATCTGTGAAAATAAAATAAAAAGATGAGCCCCATCTACTTCATAAAGCTGTTGTGAGGCTGCAGTGATCTTAGATAGGGCAATGTTTTGAACATTTTAGAGTGATCAAGAAAAGCATGGGAAGATGGTGACAATCATTAAGAGGCTCATCATCAGCTCAAGAATGCAGTAGCCATCATTTGTTAGGCCCTTACATGCCAAGTTCACTGTGCCAAGAGCTTTGCACAAGCCATTTTATTTAATCTTATAACAACTCCTATTAGAGACATAGTGTTGTCTCCTATACACAGATGAGAAGACAGAGGATCAGAGAATGTGAGTGATTAGCCCAAGACTCATAGCTAGCAAACTGCTAAGCTGTGATGCAATCATAGCTTCTTTGGAATAAGGGGCTTGGTCTTAGTCACCACTTTATTCTGGACTTATAAAGGGGAAAGTGTAGTCTACTGACCCCTGGAGCAGAAGAGACCAAGGGTGGGGATGGAAGGACTGCGTGGAACTAGGTCATTTCATAGTATCTTATGCTCATTATCTTACGACAGCCCCTCAAGGCAGGGATTCTTCCCATTGCACAGATGATACAACTGAGGCTCAGAGATTGAAGTCCCTTATCCAAGGTCACACAGTTAGTGTTGGAGCTGAGACTGATATGATCATGTTCTTGTCTCACAACCTGGTTCATTCCTTTCTTAACTGTCCAGCCAGGTGGTTATCCAGTTCTGTCCTGAACATTTCTAGGGACAGGGGAGACAGAACTGACTTCTGGAGGATGGACTAGGCAAGGAAGACTTCTCAGAGGTGGAAGCAGGAAGGAAGCTGAGTCCTAGAGGAGACCCAGCTGGGTCAGAGCCCACATGGCTTTTCGTTCCCTTGGGAAAGGGAGTGTCCAGAGTCCCTTCTCTCAGCCTGGAGACCTGGAGGGAAGAGGCCTGTGAAGCTGCCAGGTTATTAGTGGATTAGGGCTTCCTTTTAAAGCTTCCTCCCATCACCGCCAGAGGATTATAAACATCTTCAGACAATTACACCTGTCCTTCCACAATTATGACTGCCTCTCTTCACTGCTCCCTGGCAGCTTTAAATATGGGTCATGACTTCTTCTGCTTTGGACACCCACCACTTCAGTGGGTGGGTACCAGGGCCATTTCTCTAAGGCCTGAGTACCAGCTGAGCAAGGCAAAACAAAGCTGGATGGTCAGAGGGTATAGAGAGATGAGGTGGGTAGGCAGTTCAAGTCCTCTGCCATTAGCAGGGAACATATTCGGGGAGGGAAATGTCAGGTAGGGCTCAGAATCAGGCCTCAACACTACTTAGTCCACAGCTCACCAAGAGAGCCCCGCGCTACAGCTGTCCTCTCTGCAGTCTCAGCAGGTCACACTGGAAGGGTTCCTTGAGATTACCATGTAGGTAATCTTGTGGAGACTCTGAAGCCCAGAGATGGCAAGTAGCTTGTCCAAGGTCACACAGTAAATTGGTGGCAAAGCTAGAGCTAGAACTCGGGGCCTCTGCCTCCCAGCTTAGCTGCTAGGCTCTCTGCTAAATGTTTTGTATGGGTTACGTCATTTCATCCTCTAAGTAACCCTAGGAAGTTCACACTTTTCTTGTCTCTGTTTCACAGATGAGGAAACTAAGGCAAACTGAGTTGAAGTGACTTGTCAAAGTCTCAGGCCAGTGGGTGGAGGAGCTGAGATTTGAACCCTGGGAGGTCTGGCCGATGCTTTCCACCACCCTCTGTACTGCCTTGTCTCCATGGAGATGAGGCAGCAGGCTGTGTTCTTCCACCCACCTGGGGCTGGGAAAAGGTTGTTCAGGCTCCGGGGGATGGGAGGGGATCCTGCCAAGCCATCTTCCCTCCCCCTTGGAGATACTCGGGGAGACCTAGCTCCTTCTTTCAGTTGTGGCTATAGAAAAGCTGGCTTTCTTCTCCATCTGTTACTGGGGCCTTGGGTATCTGGAAGAGACTACCTGAGCCTCTGGGGTGGCGATAACAGTGTGGACCTGGGTTGTGAGGTGAGCCCTGCCCATGGCCATGTCTATCTAGTTGAGGCAGAGGAATCCGTGCCCATGATAAGAGCTGACAGTGGTCCCTGGGCCAAGGACTCAGCCCCTGCTCCTCAGTCCTTTGGGAGAAAAGACAGAGTGCTACCCACTTTTCCCCTCACTCCCCGACACTGCAGTGACTGTAATAGGTGGGTGATGGTGTAGAAGCAGGGCGCATAGGTCCTTGTATACTTCACATGTGCACTTATACATACTCACAGCCCCATAAACATGCATGTAAACACCACACGTGATGTATACACACCATGTGGTTATGCAAACACATGTGTACCCACATCTACACAAATGCCTACATGGTCATGCCCCCAGACACCCACACATCCATCCATGCATGGGGTATACATCCACACACACACACCCACAGAGTGCCCTGAGCCATGCTTGCCTGACTTACACAAGCATCAGATTTGCATACATAGCTAACGCCTTACCTGAAACATACAAGCACACACATTCCCTCCCTTACAGGTTAAAAGCATGCTCTTTTCTCCATGTTCTCTTGCTCACACACCTACACCTTGAAATCTCCCTAGCACATGCACGCATTTTCTTTTACAGGCATATCCCTCCTTGCACGCCCACTGTGACACACCTACGTTCAGACCAAACCACTTTCTGTCCTCCTTCCTTTTTCCATCTCTTTCCCTTTCATACCCACCCACACAGTAATCCTAGCCTTTCTCTCTCCTCTCTCTCTCACCCACATAGTTTGTTTCCTGGTTTCCCACAGGCTTGGCTGTAGCCATGTTCTTAGCACTCACAGGGCAGGCAGCACCCACCCTGATGCCAATCCCCAAGACCCTCTCTGTGCCTCCTACCCCCTGCCGGGAAAGTTCCAGCACAAATGCACCCACAGTGTCAGAGGGAGTCTCTGTGACCCATGAGGCAGAGGAGCCAGGGAGGATTTGCCCTCTCTGTCACCTGATGTCCTGCACTCTGAGCCTGCCCACTGGGGGTAGGAAGTGTCCCCAACACAGGCCACCTGCAGCTCCACGTTTATGTTCATATCAGCGCACTTCTGACTTCCTTTAGCACACAGCTAAACACAGAAAGAACCTTGACATGAAACATGAAAGTGGAACCACCCTGTTGAAGGGGCGGGGTACTTGGAACCCAGGGAAACTTTGGTGAAAACCCAGGCCAGCATTTTCCCAAGTGTAGTTTTGTTTCAAAAGTGTAGGGAGTGTGAAGGGTGCCTGCTATCAGTCCTGTCTCCAAGCTCACCAAATCTCCCCTACACTGGGAAGGGGCACCAGAAAGTGGGAACCTCGGTTTTGAACAGCATCTGGTGGGACTGATGGGGTTTAGTTCAATGAAAAGATGGAGAACTGCAGGCCAAGACAGCACCTCTGCCGTTATTGCTGCTGGCCCACCAGTGAGGACAGGGCATGGCCCCAGGCTGTAGGGAGGTGACAACACAACTTGTCCCTATCTGCCTAAATTCTACCAAGGTCCACAATTATTCGAGTTACTGGGGCCGGAGAGGGTACTAACTTAGGGCTGGGGAAGTGGGCAGTGGTGCCAATTGTGGGGAAAGAATCACAAAGCAGACAGATTTCAAAGGAAGGGTAGTGACAAGGATAGAGAAAAGAGGTGGAGGTGAGACAGATGGGGAGACATGAAGAAACTGTGTGGAGTAGAAAGCAGAAAGGTTTAGGGAACGACCTAGAGAGATAAAAATGAGAGGAAACAGAGAGGCAGGCAACCAGGAAGTAGAGAGTGGGGCAAAGAGGAAGAGAAGGGGTACCCAAAAAAGAGACCGGAGGCCGAACCCGTGGGGGCGGGCGGGAGGGGGGCGTCACACCTCCAAGGGCGGGCGGGAGGGGCGGCGCTAGGGCCCCGAGGAGCAGCCGGCAGGAGCGCGGCATGTCGCCCGCCCAGCCCTCCTGGCTCCCGGTCCCCTAGCAGCCCGCTAGGCGGTGGAGGTGGCTGAGACGGCGGCGCGGAGAGGGGGCCGGTGCTGGCGGGAGTGGCCGGGGTCTCGGGGCGGGGCGCCCTGACAGACGCGGCCAGGTGCGCAGAGGTGGCGGCGCTGGTAAGCTCGGGGACCGCACGCGGAGGTTGGAGGTGAGTGAGGGGCGCCGGCTGCGCAGCGGTGCGGTGCCGATCGCACCTCTCCCCTTCCCACCTGTGCTGTGCCGGGCACCGCCTGGCTGGAGGTGGCACCTCTTGGCTCCAGTCCCCACATACAGGGTGACCTTGGACAACTTGCTGCTACGCTCTGGGCCTCAGTTTCCCCATCCGTACGGTGGGGTGGAGGGAGGGCCGGAGACATGTCAAGGCTCAGGAATGGCTCAGGAGCAGGAGGTCGCCTCCCTGCCGGGGAGCTACTCCCAGGAGCTGCGTGGGCGCTCCAGAGCCCCAACCCGCAAGCCACCCAGGGCCAGGGCAGTCCCGGGCCCAGGGGTGGGCAGCAGCCAGAGGTCTGCGCCCCCCAGTCTGCTCTGGGAACGACTGGACCAGCTGGACTCAGGAAAAGGGCGGGCTGGACTCTGCCCGGGGTTGACCAACATGGGCGTCAGTGGGGCAGCGGGAAGGCGCGTGGTGAGCCCGCGGCCCCCCTTCCCGCGGGCGGGGCGGCCCGCGCAGGGTACAGGCTGATCAGGCACAGGCTGATCAGGCAAAGCAGGCAGGACATGGAACCCTCCAACTGCGGGCACTGCTGGCCTAAGCCCTGCCTGGGGAAACAGAGGTCTTTCCTGAGCTTCTAGGGGAGGGGAGGAACTGTGCTAAGGGCTTCAAATCTAATTCTCACATCGCCACGCTTTACCACTTGCCAGGTGAACACGGAGGTGACATAAGTGGAGGTGGGGGGCTCCTTTCTAACCACTACACTGTGGAATCAGGGGCCCCATTCAGGGCCCTGACAAGAGGACACCCCATCCCCCTACCGCACTCGGTGTCTGGGTTGTCAGCAAGGGAGAGAGCAAGCTGGGAAGAGACCCTGTCCACTTCCGACTCTATGCGGAGTGGCAGGTGGCACTGGAAACAGGCCAACTTGCTGTGTGATCTTGGGACAAGATCTCTGTTCTCTCCGGCTGCCAGTGAATGGGTGGGAAAGGGGCCTCCAAAGGGGACAACTGCACTGGAGACAGCAGTGCTTGTGGCCGTAGGAGTGGTCAGACTGTATCCCACCCCTGCCATGTCGCAAGGTGGAGAATGAGACAGGGTGCTGATCAGAGGGACTAGGGTATGCTGGAGTAAGGGACTGGAATCTTTGCTGGTGCCAGCCTGTTACCAACCCCAGGCCTGGCCCGCATCTTGTGTTGGGGCAGAGCCACAAACCAACCATGGCCTTCCCTCCCCACTACTTATCATACACCTCAGGCAGGGGCAGGGGACCCCTAAAGGGGGTGGAAAATGCCCTGCTGCTTGCAGGTGGTCCCCTGCCCCTGTCTTCATGGGAGATCTTGGGTTGGTTCCTCCTCTAGTCCTCAGTTTCCCCATTGTACCATGAGGGGGATGGGCGAGGATCCCTCTAGTTTAATACTCAGACAACTTCCCCAGAACAAAGTGACAGCTGCTGGGCCACCCTGGCTTCCTCACCACTTTTCAGGCTGCCCCCCACTTTGTAAACCATGGGCCAGCTCCCCCCACACCTCGCAGACTAGTACCTAAACTAAGCTGTGGTTGGAATCAGCATCTACGTGGTTAATACAGGCCTTTAACTCCCCACCCACAACATCCATCTCTTGTTAGCTCTTGCCCTTCCCCTAAGGTAAAAAGAAAAAAGAAAGAAAGAAAAGGAAAGAAAGATAAAGGCCCTGTGGCAATCAGGGGCCTGGTTCTAAACTGATCCTTAGCCTCTACAGTCAACATTTTACCTAATCTCCCCATTTTAGAGTTGAGGAGACTGAGGCTAGAAAGGGGAAGAGAGTTGCACAGGGTGATTCTGTGGGTAGGAGGCAGCAGAGCTGTTCTTCCTTGGGACTGCCATTTTTTGATAAGTGGGAGGTAGCACATACAGCCACGTAGCCTTTGATCTATCTCCTCTTCACCCCCCACCCCATCACACCCAGCTCCATGGTTGACATGCGTCCCCCTGAGCCCACTTCACAGCTTTGGGAAGTAGGCTGGGCAGGGGTCGGCATGCTCCCTTCCACCTGCTGGGGGCTATCAACCCACAAGGCTGAACACACCTCCAGGCCTAGGGGCCTGGCCTGGGAGGCACCTTTTCCTTCAGAGCAGCTCCCAGGCTTCCAGACATGAGCTCATCGGGGCTGCCGATGCCAGGAAGGGAGGGACTGAGGGGGAAGCAGGCAGGGCTATCCAGGTTGGGGCACTGGGGGCCCCTGGGGAAGTGGAGGGGTGCTGTTGTGGAGAACATGCAGGCTCTGGCCCCACTGTAGTGTGAAAGCAGGGACAAAATACGCCAGCAGAGGGTCACTTGGGATGGGGATGGGGATGGGGTCAGGGTCGGGATGCAACACAGAGACCTAAGTGCTAGGCCGGCCTCTGCCACTTGCTTGTCGCATGGCCTTGGGGGAACCCCTTGCTCTCTGCGGGCCTCAGTGTCCTGGGCTAGCAATGGGGAGGGGTGGGTCTTTAGGCATTGGGATTACAGTCAGGCACCTGCCCTCAAGGAGCTGTATTTTAATAGAGGAGACAGTCAAGAAAAAGGGAAGCAAAGAAAGCAGCAAGGTACGTTTGGATAGACGAAAGGGGCAGGAAAAACAGCCAGCCTGGCTGCCAGGAGGGAGAGGGACTGCTCTGTGTGGGTGGCTAGGGAAGGCCTGTCTGGAAGTGACCCTGCAGCAGAGGCCTGAGTGTTCTCTGAAGGAGTGGTCGGGGCTGGCTCAGGGGGGAGGTGAGGCCAGGATGGGAGGGATTTGATGGGGAGGAAGGTGTTTGAGAGGATGGTAAAAGGTCTAACCTAGGAACTGGGGGAACAGGCTGAGGGGCATTGGCTGTGGTTGTGAGAACGCTCCGTCCCTTAGTGCTGCAGACTGCAGACCCAAAGAGCCTGGGCTCTGCCAAGCCAGTCCAGTGTGAACGTGAGCTCGGTTCTTTTTGAGCTGCCCCTGGGCGCTGGGACTCACTCGGCACCCAGTGTGGCCAGAGGAGGAGTCCATGTGGGGACAGCCTCCCGGCCCTGTAATTCCAGAAGCTCACAAAAGCCCTCTCTTTCCAGAGTGAAATCTTTACCAACTGGCTACCGCCTGAAATTCCACCATCCTAGCTTCATCTTTTCCACTTGATGAAGCGGTGCTGTATAGCACTATGTGACCCTACGCTACCCTGCCCTGCACCCCAAGGCTGCTACAGAAGGACCGAATTCAATCTATGCAGGGCTCCCTGCTTCCTGCAAGGCTGACTGATACACAGAGCCTGCGGTCGGAGCCCTGGGTTCTCCTCCTGGCTCTCTGGGAGATCTTGAGCATGTTATATAATAACCTCGCTAGGCTTCTGTTTTCCCATCTATAAGATAGAAACAATAACAGACTGTATCTTGTACTGTTGTGAGAAAACTTAAGTGAGATTCACAAATGCTAAGAAAACAACTATTACTCATTATCATGCTTTGATCTCTGTTAAAATAGCAAGCCCTTGAGGAGATGGACAGTCACTCACTCAAGGCTCCTGTCTCGGCATTAATTGCTTTGACGCTTGGCCAGGGACAGGTTTGGAAGGTGGGAAGACAGGGACAGCACGGTGGAAAAGTGCCTAGCCTGCATTTCAGGAATAGACACTTGAACCTCAAGTCTTAGCGAACGAGCTGGTGGTCTTGGGCAAATCATGTGCTTCCTCTGGGACTCAGGCCTCTGTTCTAAGCTGCCGTGCAATGGGTTAAGCGGGATATGTCGGGGTCATGGGTGCGAAAGAGCTTGGTGGACTCAAAACCATGGGGTCAGCAGGAGGGGCTGTCACTATAGGGGGTTAGAAAGGGACAGGATGGATGAGGCCACTGACAGGAGAGCGGGCTGACCTGAGCCTGGCATTTATCCTCGGGAATAACATCTCTTGGAGACTAAGAGTGTTCAAAAGATAAGAGCTGGTGTTCTGGGAAAATAGGTAATGCTTATGGTCATTTACTATGTGCCAGGGGCGGTTCGAATTTCAATGTGAAGTAAGTACGGTTATTGTCAGCATCTTACAGATGGGGAACAGGCACAGAGAGATCAAGTGAGCTTCCCAAGGTCACACAGCTGGTAAGTGGCCAGATTCAAACCAAGGCAGCCTGAGGATCAACTGTGCCCTGGGAGTGTTGTGGGAATGGCAGGTTCTGCCAGGGCCTGACGAGTGGATGTCATTAGTGTTGTGGGGCTGGAGTGGATCCCAAGAGCCTGAGTTGTTATGAGCTCCCATGGAGTCTGCCATGAATGTCATCACTGTACAGATGGGAGAAACTGAGGTCAGAGAAACTAGGGACAGGCCCAAGGTCACAAACAGGAGGTGCCCTTTCTTCCTGTCCTGCTCCTGAGCTGTTTAGTACTTGTACACACCATGGGGATCCTACCACCCGTCCCCAAGGTGCCCTGATCTCAGCCAAGACACAATTCCTGCTATTGGGCCCTTTGGGAGGGCAATTGGAGTTGGGGGATGGGAAGGGTGCTGATTAAAAAATAGAATGTCACGCGCATGGGGAGCAAGCCTGCTACCACCCAGCTGGTGCCAGTTGGCTCCCCCATGCCCAGCTGCCTGGTCCCACTCAGGACTCCTGCTGGAGGCCCTGCCCACCCCACCCTACCCTGGCTCTGGGCCTGGGGCTGAATGCTCCCAGCCACCTCCTCTCCCTTCTCCACCCCTGCCCAGCCTCCAGGCAGATGGTGCCCTCGCTGCGCCTGGGTGGGCCCGAAGCTCAGCTGCTGGCTTTGAGCTGTGCGGAGTATGGGGGCGCCCAGCATCACCACACACTGGCTGTGTGGCTGAAAGAGACTCTTTCCCTTTCTGAGCCTCAGACAATGACAGAGTGATGCTACCAGTTAAAACCTTTGACAGCTTTCAGAGGCTTCCTCAGAGTCCACGTCTCGTTGAGACCTGACAAACTGTGCAGGAGACCCCAGTCAGAGAGGCCTTGTGACTGAAAGGCCACGGGGCTGGATTGGAGCAGAGCAGAGGGCTACCTACCCGGGTAATCTTGCAAATCCCAATCCTGGACGACTTTTCCAGGGTAAGCGAAGTCACTTGGAAGCAACGGAGGCGAAGGCTTTGCAGTAGTAACGTGAGCAGTGTTTTTCTTCATTTATTCCCCCATTCAGTCAACAAATATTTATGGAGGCTCAGCTATGGCATGGGGACGGAGACCCAGCAGAGAAATGATAACCAAGGTCGCTGCCCTACGGGGGCTGCTTACCATCCAGCAGGGCAGACTGATGCTAAAACAAATAGTGATGGAATGACAAATCTGATGAGAGTTTGGAGGAGGAGAGGCAGAGGATGCTGTGGCCCAGGAATGTGACCTCTGAGGACAGACAAACCCTCCTAGGCCTGTAAACAGTCCTGAAGGATGTGAGGTATGGTCAGAAGGGACACCAGAGGGCTGAAAGGAAAAAGGCGTCCAGGCAAGAGCAGCAGCCAGTACAAAGGCCCTGAGGTGAGAGGTGCCTGGCCCTGGTGTGAGCAGTTGGAGGAGGGCCAGTGAGGCTGGAGGCTGGAGCACCCTGAGGGGGAGCAGCAGCATGGGGGAAGGGACAAGGGGTGTCTTGCAGAACCTGGAGCCTGGGAAGGGGTTTGAGGTCGGTCCTAGGTTGAAGGAGCTGTTCCTATTGCCAGTTTGGGAGGCTGGTCTTCTTTCTTTTCATCTTTCCCTCGGATGTTCATCCTGATGATATTGCCAATGGGCACCTCTGCCTTCCCCCCTATGCTTCACCGCTCCACCGATGACTGAATGAAGAGTGCTGGGGCCATCTCTTCCTCTTCATTGATCTTGTTTGCGTTTTAATGGCCACCTGCTGTATCCTGCCTTCCAGGAGGATTCGGGTCCATTAGTCCTGAAACACAAGCTGGCAAGAGCAGACTCATGGGCAGGAGGCTGTAGTCACTCAGGCTGAGTGCCTCTGTTCAGGTGATTTCCTAATTCCTTTTACCCCTTGTGGGAGCCTGTGGACCCAGGAGGTTCAGCTTTCGGCTGAATCAAGACCTGTCCCTGGACCAACTTCCACTGCCTATAATTGCTGCCTGTCCCTTCATCCACCTCAGACACCTTCATTCAACCCCGAAGTCCCCCTAGAACCGAGCCCTTGGAGAAATCAGGAGGCCTGCGTTCTGAGTCCAGCTCTGCCCTATGCTCTTGGCACTTCCCTTTTCCTCTCTGGGCCCTGGTGTCTCTACCTGTTTTATAGAGAAATGCTTTAGTTTTTCTGAACTCAGTGTATGGCTCCAGGAGGCAATATCAGCTCCATACAGAAGCTTCTTAGAAATGCAGACTCTGGGGCCCGACTCCAGACTTCCTGAACCAGAATGTACAACTTAAGAATATGCCTGGGTAATTACTCTGTCTCTTATGAGAGGCACAGTTCTAGTTGTTCTCAGTTAATTTTTTAACTGGGAAAAAAAATAACATGAAAAGCTATCGAATCTTCTCTCTCCAAAGCTTCATATATGAAACATGGAAGAGGGGAAGTCCCTGCTCTGTATTGATTCATCGCACCTTGGCAGGGAGAGCGGAGGGGTAGGTTGAGGATTGTGTTTTATTAGAGTGGGAATCAGAAGGGAAGAGGGAAGAGAACACAGCTCAGGTGGAAGAAGGGAGCGGTGCCTCATCTTTTCAGACCTCGCCCTCACCCCCCATCCCTCATTCCTCATCTCTTGGGAGATCCTGACCTAGGAGCCTTGCTGAGCCTTTCATCTCTGACCTCCAGGACTCCACAGCCCAGCGATGTCTTTCCCTGCTTGTCCCTATCTTGAGGTCCTGCTCTCTTCCCCGTGGAATCCCTGAAAGGGTAGCCGGCGCTATTCTTAGCGTGACAGAGTGGCGAGAAGAGAACATGCTGGTGCATTATTTATGCCTCTGAGTCAACAGGATTACATTCGGGGCTCCCGGAACATGACCCTCCCTTCGCCTCCGCCTGGGCAGATTGCGGACACTTCTCAGGAACCATAACCCATTTCTTCTGGCCCTGACCATTCCTGCTCAGGGCCTCCAGCGCCCCCCAGGCTGGAAAATGGGTCATGAAATACAAAGGTACGCTAGGTGCAGCAGGGAGCTGCTGTGGCCATGCCATTTCTTCACCCAGCAGCACGTTTTTATTGAGCATCTGTTGCATGTGGTAGGTAGTGTGGACATACTGGTGACTAAGGCAGAATCCCTGCCTTCCAGGAGCTCACACCTTAGCTTGCGAGTCAGTGGTGTTTCATCATCGCAGGGAGGCATGTGCCAGGCCTCACGATCACCCTGCAGGGTGGGAATTAGGAGGCTCTTTTCCGGAAGAGGAAACTGAGGCTCGGCATGTTCCATAGCTAGGGATGGGCTCCGCTGGGACTCGAACTCAGGTTGGCTAGAACAGAAGGACCGTTTTAGACCAAACGGCAGCTGGAGTGTTAGGGCTTCGGGAACCCCCTGCCCTGCCCCGCGAGGAGACCCTTTTAGGACTGGAAGGACATTAACTGGCTGAGGGTGTCGCATTTTCTATGAACCTTGAGTCAGTGAAGAAGTTGTGCCTGTCCAGAGTACTTGTCAACCTGGAGTGAAAGGACAGTACACTGTGGGCAGGGCGTCAGAATCATATGCGAGGAAGTAAGTGGTAAGGCCCAAGGTAGCACATCTTGAGGCCGAGTCAAAGACCTGAGTTCCATGACACCCCCTTGGCCTTTCCGGCTCTTCCGATCTGTCAAGTGGTGTAACAATCCTGCTCCGTTTCTGTTTCAGACGAATGTGACAGTGCTAGGAAGGCCATATAAGAGGGTTGTGCATATTCCAGGGATAGTGTGTAATTAATATATAAGTACACAAGGTCTGTTCCGAAAGTATCAAGCCAATGCCAATATAATTAAAACAGTTTGCATGGCCGATTCTTTCAGGACAGACCTCGTATGTAACTCTGTATATACATATGTTTTCTTTCTTTTTAATTTTATTGTTGTTGTCTTACATTCATCCCATTTTTCCCCCTTCTCTCCCCTTCCCCACTATACATATATTTTCTTAAGTGTACTTTTGGTTAACATTGTGCATTTCCTATATGTTAATCTGCTTATAAGCACATTTATAAAATGATGGACTTGGAAGCCTTCAGGGAGGCTGTTCAGGTGCATATTCTGTGGTCCTGAGTCTAAGGTGGAGCCCAGGAATCTGCATGTTGGATCTGGAGCACTGCAGGTTTCTAATTTGAGCTGGATCAGGGATGGTACTTGCCTGAGGCCTCACAAGGAGTTGGAGATTAACATCCAGGCCTGCAATTCTCAGCCTCTGTCCTTTCCTCCTACTCTCCAGCCGCCTGGAGCATCCTAAAGGGATGAGGTCAGGGGTGGGATGATTGCAATAGGCCATGATGCCAGTGGCAGCTGATAACCTTTACTCTGCTGTGTGGAACATTTTACATGGCTTACTTGGTTCATTGCAGCCGTGGTAGGAAAGGGGACATTCTCCGCAGCAACAGGACCCCTGGGACATTGGAGCATCAGGTGGCAGATTTTAATGTACCCCTGGAAAAGAGAAACCATGACCGAGTCGCAGAGATGCTGGAGAATTGAATTTGAAACCACACCATGAAGCACTTAACCATTCCCTAGTAACACGTGCACTCCAGGCCAGGTTGCCAGGTACCTCACCTGGAGACACAGCGATCTGGCAGGAGGCCAGATCATTCCCTGCACCCTCCCACAAGGTGCTGTCCGTGCATCCCTGCTGTTCTGCCCCCTGGGAACCTGCGTGCATCCACGAGCATACCTGTGGGTGCTCAGCAGCGCACACCCACGTGTGGATTGCGGCCTGTCTCTGTGTGTGCGTGTGCACACTCTGCTTCATACAGTGCAGGGGTGAAGCGGGCAGCACCTTTGTGCGTAGGTGTACGTGCAGGGGGAGATGAGCTGCTGCTGGCAAGCATTATGAAGCTATGGAGGACGTGTGTGTTGCAGGATGTGTGTGTATGTGTGTGTGTGTGATGGCAATGAAGAAGGATCACTGAGATCCCAGAGGGCAGAGATAGAAGGACCATGAGAGAACCTGTTTTCTCCGTCGGTGTCCCATCTCCATGTACACCATCCTCCAACCTGCCAGGCTGGAGCAGGTTGTCTACATTTTGTTACTGAAATATCCACACTTAGCTCTCCCTGAGCAGAAATATACTTTTCACAAGATTGGTGTGTTTATGATGTTCCTTCCCCAATATACTTGTGAAATTCACGTAACTATTACGATTTTGATGATCAGGGCACCACCTAAATTGTTTTGCTTCCACAAGAGGTGTGTGAGTCCAGGCCAGTCCCCTCTTAGGACACATGAACAAACCTATGCCCAAAAAGTCAGGAATCAGTCCAGTGTCTCACCCAATCTGTGGCAGGATGCACACCAGGACCAAAGTTCCTGACCTGCAGTCTTCTTTCGCAGTTTGAGGGATGAAGGGAAGGCAGGATTGGATGATTCAGCCTCTCGGGTGGCATAGACTTCTGCGGGAGAAGAGGCAGGCATGCCTGGTAATTGGTAAATGGCATGGGAGGGGCATAGCAGGGTCAGAAGCCTCTGACTTGCCCAGGGCCCCTGTGCCCTCCCTGCTATGGGGCCGGGTCCCCAGAGCTAGGCTGTGCCTTCCCTCCCAGGAGTCTTGGACCTGGGCGCTCACATCTAGCAAGAGGCAGACCTGGGGTTCAAACCCTGTTTTCTCTGCTACAGCAAACTGGCGAGACGTTGATGCTGGGGTCCCCTGGCAGAGAGGATTCTGGGGGGTGAGGGAGTAAGCATGGGGGTAGTTGGGCTGTGCCTGATTGGACCCAGAGAGGGCTGCAGAAGGGAAGGAGACAGACAGAGCCCTAGCCTGGTAGAGTTACACAGAGGTGTGTTTGAGCAAAAGGCTGACGTGAAATCCCCTTCAGGTGTGCACAGTTGCTGTAGACTATAATAATCATTTCTGCGTCTCATTTGCTCAGCAGTGGTTCTGCAAGCAGATAGCTTCCTGTTTTACTGATGAGGAAGCTGGGACTCAGAGAAGGGGAGTGATTTACTCAAGGTTGCACAGGATGCCTTGGGAATAGGCTGCACCCCTGGTTGGACTGGGTAAAGGAGGGATGTCTGGAGGAAGGCTGAATGAACTTGGAAGTGAGAAGCAGGAGCAAAGGTTGCAAACCACTCACTGGGTAAAGAACCTGGTTGATTCCCAAAACCTTGCTGAGCCCCAGTCTCCTCATCTGTCCAATGGGCCTAACAGTACTCTCAGTTCACAGATTGCAAAGTAAAACAAAATAACATTATAATATAATGATGATACTGAAACGAAATGCCGGGAGCATAAGAAGCAATCTGAGTAATAAAAGCAAAGTGCATCTGACCTCTGACAAGTTTGCTTACCAAGGCCACCCACCTGTCATGACTGAGGGCTGGACTCCCAGGGCTTCTCTGCCAGATGCCAGGGAGCCTGAGACCCCAAGACAGTGAGCACAGCCTGGGGGAGCTTCGAGGGGCAGTGGGAGTGGGTTTCCGTCCCAGAACCCCTTCCTGGGCAGAGGACACAGCCTCAGCCGGGTCAGACAGGCTCCCTCCAGTGCTTGCCCCACACTGTGCGCTCTGTCTTCAGCGTGCCTGGAACGTCATTACCATTCCTCCCGAGTTTTTGCTCCCCAATTATTTGTTTTTCTGTGAGGAAGGAATGTGGGGAATTTACCACAGGGCTCTGGCCTTTGCTTTCGGCTGCTGGGTGGCTCTTCTATAAGAGGGAAGCGGCCTAGACAGATCTCTGAGGCCAGGGAGGCTCCCAGTGGAATCTGTGGCCCTGGCCCCCAGCCGTGGGGCAGTTATGTAACCCACCCGGAGGCTCAAGGAAGCCAGCGCAGTGCTCCAGGCCTCTGGGCACAAGCCTGGTAATGTCAGAGACTCCTTGGAAGTCTACCGGGACCAACCCGCTCACCCTCAGCCTCTAGGAAAACCCAAGGGGTGTGTCCCTCTGGTAGGTGCCATTCTGTCCCCCTGGTCTTGATTTGGGGTGTAGATAGGGGAGTGGATCCAGGTGGGGGTTTGCCTTGAGCTTCCCGCCTCTGCCGGTCTGTCCCATTATTTAGAATGCCTCCAGATCTCTTTTTATTTTTCTTTCTTTCTTAATTTATTTGTATGGTACTTTGTCCATTACCAGTTATTCCCCTTATACCCTCTTCCACCCCCCACCCCCCACTTCCATAATCAGCACACTGTTGTGGGTGCCCCTGCATTCTTTTCCTTTTTCGCTCCATCCCTCCACCTGCCATACCCCTCCCCCTCCCCCCTGGAGCTACCTGCCTGTCTCTATCCATGAGCCTATGTTTTGCTTGTTAGTTCAGTTTATTCATTAGATTCCACGTATGATTAATAAAATCATATGGCATTTGTCTTTCCGGACTGGCTTATTTCACTTAGCATAATGCTCTCCAGGTCCTTCCATGCTGTTACTAAGGGTAAACTTTTCTTTTCTTTCTTTCTTTCTTTTTTTTTTTTTACAGCTGAATAGTATTCCATCAAGTAAAGGTTCCATAGTTGCTTGTATCCACTCATCTACAGATGGACACTTGGGCTGCTTCTGCATCTTGGCGGTTATAAATAACACTGCGATGACCATAGAGGTGCCTATGTTCTTTTGAATCGGGGTTTTGGGTTTCTTCCACATCTCCATCTTTCAAGACCTAGGGCGCTGGCACCTTCCCAGGAATACTTCACAGATTGCCTCATCCCAAATTCATCTCACCCTTAGGCTCTGTAGTCTCCTAGCACTTCATGGAATATTCTGCCTCTCAGGTCCAGCACTGTGATCGAAGGTCTCGTCTCCCTTTTCACCCACAGACTTGTTGCTTCCTCCTCCTCCCAACCCCCCGCAACCCCGTCCCCCACCAACCACCCTCTAGATCTCGGATGTGGAATCTAGGCAGATCTGGGACCAAGATGAACCTGGGATTCACCTCCTGGGTGAAGGTGGATTTGGACTGTGGGAGTGCTTCTCCGTCAGTCGTTTATCTAGTCAACACTTAGGAAACACTTGCTGAGCTGTGGCCGTGGCTGGGTTTGGGGCACTTAGAGGGGATGGAGGCCAGCCGCCATCCCAGGTTGCCCAGAGGGCAGAGAGGAGGAGCTACCTCTTTGTGGAGGGCCGGAGTGTGCCAGGCCTTGGGGTGGGGGCTGGGGACCCAGAAATGGCCTAGGCCCAGCCCTGCCCTTGGCAGAGGCACAGTTTTAGGACCACCATCTCGATCCCGCCCTGGTTGGCCACCTTTGTGTCGCCCAGATTAAGTGTTTCCTCTGGAAGGGAGGGTGTGGTGGCAGTTCTGCGTTCCCAAGGCTCCTGGGACTGGGAGAACGGAAGCCGAGGCAGCGAGGGAGGTGGGCTCAGGGGGCAGGCTGCACAGGGCTGGGCTGGGCAGTGGGAGCCTGGCTGTCCGTGAACTGGCTCTCGCCAGCTTGTTGTGCACCTCGGGCTGAGCCTATCTCGGCATCGCTGTTTCCAAGTCCCTGAAAATCTAGTCGTAGGTGAATGTTTAGGCCAGTAGAGAAGGCAGGAGGGAGGTGGTGGCTCCCGGCCACTGGCAGAGGTGGACCCTGCACCAGGGTCCTGGTCAGCCAGCAGTGAGCAGTGCTTGTGGCCTAGAGGAAGAGCTGCCAGTCGAGGCACCAGCCAACCTGGGAGCCCTTGTCTTAGGTTCCCTGCAACCCACCCATCCTACTCTGGCTAATCTCAACCCTCTGTTAGCTGGGCGACACCAGGAGTTGGGCCAGGCCTGGCTTCCTTCCCCTCCAGCCTGGGTTTCTGAGTTTTCTCAACCTATTGTCTCTGCCCTGGAGCCTTCCCACTCTGAAGCTCCTAGGCCAGGTTGAGCAGGGGAAGAGCACTGATCTAGAAGTCCGAATGGATTGATAAGGGCTTCCTGGAGGAAGTGGCAGTGGAGCTGGGTCTGGAACAGTGGGTGGGGAAACAAGTATGCTCTGTGGGCAGAGCTCTTTAGGAGGAGGTACCCAGTCTAGGATCAGTCAGATTTTCAGCTCCAGCTCCACTCTGCCTGGCTGTGGGACCTGGAGCAGGTTTGCCGATTCTCCAGGCCTCCTTTTCCTCCTCTGTGAGACAAAGGTAAGGGAGCCTCCCTTATGAGTTGCTGCGAGGAATCAATGAGAAAATAGATGCTAAGCCCTTAGCTTGGCAGCATCCGGTGCTCCTTACAAGTTGGCTGCTGTCACCCTCGCCGACTTCATTCTTATTCTGCAAGCACCTTGGGAGGTGTGGGGGGCAAGGGAGGGATACAGTGGTGACCCCTGCCCCTAAGGGTCCTGGGGGAAATGAATTCAGTCCCGGAAGGCTGCAAAGCGAGACATTGGAAGGAGGCAGCCTGGCCCACGTTGATCCCCAGACAACACGGGCTGGAATCGCAGCTCTGCCTCTGCTGAGCTGTGCCACCCTGAGCAAGTCACCTCACCCCTCTGAGCTGTTTCTTCTCTGACTCAGAGATGAGGGCCCTGCTGACCTCAGAGGTTGCTGTAAATGAAGTCAGGGCCTGACCTACGGTGAGCACAGCCCGAGGGGAACTCACAATAAAATGAATAATGTGCAAAGTGATGAGGTCATTTTGCAGATAAAACCTTGGTGGGTCTGGGAAGGCTTCTTTGAGGGCTGGTGGTTTTCGAGGGGGGCGGGCACTGAGGCTTGTAGAAAGGATGTGAGACAGAGACGGGTTCCAGGGAGGTATCTGTGCAAACCCCGCAGCAGAGGTGGGGACTCACAGGCAGGTATGGGAGCCACAGGCCATCGGACTCCCTCTGGCCATCGCTGAGTGCACCACCAGGAGCAGGGTAGCATGCAAGCTGTCCCGGCCCTGACATCAGGGCCCCTGAAGGCCACCATCCGGGCTTGCTGCTTGATCCTTCACGCTCTGGGCAGGCAGGAGAAAGGCACGAGGATGAGTCTGGCCGAGTGGGGCGGGTAGGTTGGCGGAGGAAGAGACTGGGGGCGGAGAGGCCATTTAAAAGCCTGTTGCAAAATCAGTTTTCCTGATAAAGAGCTGGGCTGAGTCATCTGTGGAGGAGCGAAGTCACATCCAGCTCCTCCGCGTTGCTGTCGATGTGGGATTTTCCTCTCTGTCAGTGAGGCTATTGGCTGCCTTTCCAAGGAGCTTTGAGACCTGAGGCCGGCTCAGCACCCAAGGGGAAGCTGGGCTGCAGGGAAGACCCAGCCAGAGTGAGTAAGATGAGCATTCAGGGGTGCCTTTGTGTTTGGGGGGTGTGGCTGAGGGCCTACAGCATACCTCTCTGGGCATCCGGGGAGAGGCCTGGGGTGACTTCTGCTAGCTTTGTTAGTGGCAAGGCTGGAGCTAGGTCCAGGGCTCCCCCCTCTTGTCCCCATGCATCTCTCATGTCCTGACAGCCCTTCCCACCTTAGTCTGAATTATTCTCCTTCTGAGAGGAGGTCTAGCCGGCTGCCGGGACTCAGTCAGGTTGCACTCAGAGGACTTTGGCATGGATGGAGAACTCTCCAGAGAACGGAGGCTGTGTCATTTCCTCCTTTCAGCGGGGAGGATGTGGGGCAGGGGCTGGCAAGGTAGCCAGACCATTACTCAGGCCAAGTTCATCTTCCTGCCCCCAGCTGAGCCAGAGGTTGTGCAGTGGCCAGCCACCGGTTTCTTCCTGACCCCACCAGGGGGCCAGTTTACGCAGCCTGTTACCCATCCCATTGCCAAGACTCCAGCCAGAGTGGCTGCCTCCAGCCCGGCTCTAGTCCTACCTCTGGCTCCCTGTCCCACTCCACCCTGCCGGGCCTGGAGACTCCCACTGATGGCAGCCTGTGAGGAAACATT
Organism: Noctilio leporinus; assembly: GCA_004026585.1. Taxonomy (NCBI): domain Eukaryota; kingdom Metazoa; phylum Chordata; class Mammalia; order Chiroptera; family Noctilionidae; genus Noctilio; species Noctilio leporinus. The sequence continues at coordinate 92,391 of PVIW01002030.1, read as the reverse complement.
TCCTTGAATTCTCTGCCTGTCCTGACCTTCTGCTCTGGCCTCCCTTCCCCTGCCCCACCTCCCTCCAGATCCTTAGTCCAGACAGGCCTGATGGTGGGCAGAGCAGACGGCTGCCTGCGGAGCCGATGGGGTGGGGGGAAGGGCGAAGCCCTGCCTGAACACAGCTCCAACTCGGGTCTCCTGACCCCAGTGCTTGTTCTCCCCACTCCACTAGTCTTTTACGTCCTAGTCGTCATTCCAGCCTTGGTATGAATGAGTCTATCAGCTCTTCTCCTGGGAGGAAGAAGGGAGAGAAAGTATGAGTTGTTCTAGCTGAATATGCAGGGGAGAGGGCACTGCTGGGCATTGATCCCAAGGTGAGGAAGCGGAGGATCCTGTGGACCCTTGTCCAGGAGCACGGGAGCCTCTATCAGGGCCCCGCGCCCCCTCCAGAGTCTGGGTCTGGGGGGCAGAGTAGTTAAGAAATGAGACTCAGCAGCCAGACTTTGAGTTTTGAATCCCAGCTCTGCTACCTGCAAGTTGCATGATCCCTGGCAGGTCTCTCTGAGCTCTGACTTCTGAGAGGAAGAACAGTATTACCTCCGAGGACTGTGGGGAGGATTGAAAAGGAGGATAAAGTGCGCGCAGCACAGCACCTGGGCTGTAGCGAGGGCTCAAGCAGGACAGCAGCCATTGCAGCCTCATTCTAAGGTGGGACTCAGGGCTTCCTGTCCCCCGTCCCCACTTAGGGATTGAACCCTGGGGGACCGTGGTCTCCTGCACTCCCTCCCCACGTCAGGCAGCTCTTTCTTGTAGCTGCCCTCACCTCTTCCTCTCCTGAAGACCTGTCTTCAGAGCCCCTGATCAACGCATTGTCCAGGATGTGTCTTTCAAGGACCAGCCCCCCAACCGGCCCTGCAGGGGCTCAGGACAGGGGGGCATTGGGACTCGCACAGGTGCAGGCGATAGCCAGGCAGGTTGGTGACTCAAGAAGCAGCTGCCTGTCCCCTGTAGCCCTTGGCCACCTCCTGCCTTTCCGACACCAGAGAGCACCATCTTGGACCCGCTGGCTGGGGCATTGCCAGGGGTGGCAGTTCCCTAGTCTGAGGAATTTTGGATGGAACTGCAGGGTACTGGGGGTCTCTGGGGTGCCCGTAGCTGGCCCAGCCCCCTTCCCTCAGCTTCGTTCATGCAAAAATCATCTCGATTGCTAGTTGGGCCTGGTTCAAGCCTCCTGCTGAATTCCTTTGCCATGGAGTCACTGTGGGCTGGGGCAGAGGGCACAGGGCCTTCTTCAGAGGCAGACTCTCTCACCTCTGGCCTTTTCTGCCATGTTCCTGTTGTCCCAAAACAGCAGGGGAAGCTCCAAGTCTAGCCGGGGGTGGGCAGACCAGGCCCTGGCCCCACCGCCTTCCCTGCAACCCATTTCCTCTCTGAGCAGCCAGGGACAGCTTATCCCTGCCGAGGGCCTGCACACTCTGCCACTTGAGAATTGTCTCATTCCATGGCTTCTAGAACCAGCGTGGGGATAGGACTGAAGCAGAGAAGTAGTGGTGGCAGGGGGAGAGGGGGACATAAAAGTGCTGGAGTCATGCAGAGCCAAGTGTGAGCCAGTTCCTCCCCCTCTGGCTCTGTGACCTTGGGCAGCTGACTTCACCTCTCTGAGCCTTGGTTCTCTCATCACTAAAAAACGGATGGTAATAGTGTGTGCTTCATAGAATTAAAGGAGGCAGTATGTATAAGGCATATATCTAGGTAAACAGTAAGAGCCCACCAGTGCCAGCTATGATGGCTGCGATTGTGCCCTAAGAAACGAGTGGGCCTGGGGATGCTAATCCTGATGGTGCCAGGTAGGGAAGGACTTTGTCTCTGGGAATCTCTGCAGCGTTGTGGGGTGGAAAGAGGAAGCTTTTCCACCAGGTGGCATTCGGGGGCAGACGTTAATGTAAGGAACAACGCTACAGCTGAGGGATTTTCATGAGTGGAAGGCACCTCTTCAGGGTAATGAGCTCCCTGTCAACTGAGTGTGTAAACAGAGGCTTGTACTCTGAGCGGCATGGCTTCAGGGACCTAGGAATTGGACCGGGTGACAGCCATGTCTGAGTCTCTGAGGTTCTGTCATTTGGGGCAATAATGCCTGCCACCCACCTGCAGAATTCTGGAATGCCCTGCTGTGTGACCTTAAGAGAGCCACTTCTTCTCTCAGGACCCTGATCTGTGCGGTGATTCTCTTGATAGAATGTCTGACCCCTTCCAGGGAGGGGCGGGGGGTCACTGGTACCACCTCCTCCCAGAGCAGCATAAGCCCTCTACCCTGTGCACCTGGGCTTGATGACAGTGAGCCCCCTGGCATTCACGACTTCCTTGTAGCCTCCCAGCCCCTTCCCCGCCTCCTCAGTTAAGGAAACTGGTTCTGAGAGGTGCAGTACCCTGCCAGGGTCACCCAGCTAGCAAGCAGCGGGGCCTGGATCTGGGCCAGGCGGCTTGGTTTCTGAGCAGAGAAGAGGAGACAGACACCACATGAGCTGGGCACCCCCACTCTTCCCCAGGAGCAGCTTGGCTGAACCCCTAAACCAGTCATCTTTTATGGAGGGGGTGACCCAGGCAGGAGAGGAGCCCTACCAGGAGGGAGTGATATCAGAGGCTCATGGGATAGGCTATGTGCTCTCACTGTGCAGGACAGGTGGGCATGGGTGTGTGGTGGGCACAGGTGTGTGGGGATGTGGACCGGACCCGATGGGAGGAAGAAAGGAGGAGGTTGGGGCAGGATAGCCTGTGGCTGCTGGGCCTGGTCCCAGCGAAACTGCTGCCTGCAGCCTTTCTGCTCTGGGTGGCCTCCCTGCTAACCCTAGTGGGAGCTTTACCCTGCACCACAGTTTCCTCATCTATAAAATGGGGGTGGGGGTGGGGATGGTGAAATTGCTCCTCTCTAAGGGCCCTTCCAGCTCTGAGAGTCTATGAATTCTGAGCCTCGCTGGCAGGATGCCTAGAAAGACTGTCCCTGGACAGTCACTCAGCATGTCATGGCCGGTGCTAATGAGGGGAAGGGAGGAGGAAGGGCAAGGTCAGATTCCTCTAGAACTAATTAGCTTCCCACAGTGGGAGCAGGAGCAGGGGAGGAATTTTCTCAGCCACCGAGTGAGCTGCTGACCCTGACCGCAGCCCGTCCCATCCACCTGTCAGTCGGTCCATTTGTTCATGTGTCTATTTGTCTAGTCTGTGCAGTCGCATCAAGTGAGCACCAACTGTGTGCCAGCAGGACACTGGGGCTGTACACAGAAGTGGTTGCCTACGGCGAACTTAGAGATTAATAGGTGTCTGACCCCAGCCTGACCCCTGAACTCGGGCCACAGCCTCCAGCCCCAGACTGAACCCCAAGTCCTACTCACTGTGCTCCCCAGGCATACCAAGTGGGCCTTTTGAAATGAGTATGGGCTGTGGACCCAAAGAGAACTGGCTGAGTTCAGCTTTGCCACCCTTCGCTGGGTGCCTCCGGGTGAGTTATTGACAAGTCCCTGGACCTCATTTTCCGCTTCTGTAAAATGGGCTAGTGATGCTTGTCTCCTAGCGTTCTTGTGAGAATAAAATGAAGTCATGCAATGTTCTAGTATAGTTGCTACTGAAATTAGCCCACTTTATGACTTTTATGGTGTTAACGTATGAGAATGTTAAAATGACTGTTTAAATAAAAATGGGAAGAAATTCTGCAAGGATATAGAAGAAACAAATGACAGTTGTTACCTGGTTTGTGGTGTGGGGTGCTGAGGGGTGAGGGACATTTTTCACTGTATATGTTTTTTGTTTGTTTGTTTTTGTCTTTGAACACTGTACGCTTTTTTATGTTTTTAATTTTTTCTTGAGGTTTTAATTTATTGTTAGAGAGGGAAGGGAGGGAGAGAAACACCAGTTGATTGCCTCTTGCGTGTGCCTCAACTGGGGACCTGGCCCATAACCCAGGCACGTGCCCTGCCTGGGAATTGAACTGGCAACCTTTCATTTTGCAGGATGATGCCCAGCCAACTGAGTCACTCCAGTTAGGATTAATTTTTTTTTTTTTTTTTTTTAAAGATCATGTGAATGTACTGCCTGTTCTTAAAAGAGAGGTGTTAGTGTTCATGTTATCGAATGACTGACTATACTATGAATTTGAATGTGTAAAGTGTACTAAGAAAGGTGCCTAGAAAATGTTCTGGGGATTCAGTCATACATTCAGTCATGCTCACTGAGTACCCACTCTATGCCAGGCCCTCTTCTAGGAGCCAGGGTTAGAGTGCTGAACAAGTCAAGCAAGGTCATTGTCCTGTTAGAGTATATGTTTTAGGTGAGCAGACAAATAATAAACAAGGAAACAGGTAAAGAAGATAATTCTGAATTGTGTTGACTGTTAAGCAGGAAATAAGACAGAGATGAGGTAGGAAAGGGGAGGGCTGATCACAGAGAAAGAAGGCCCCTCTAGAATGGTGACATTCAAGCAAGTCCTAAGGGGCAAGAAAGAACCAACCTGGAATGCCACCTGGGATGCACCTGGGAAAGATCAGTCCATGTGGCAGAAATAGCAAGTGCAAAGGCCCTGGGGCAGGAACAAACTTGGCATTTTCAAGGAACAGAAAGAAAGCCAGTGGAGGAGAGCCAAGTAAGAGAGGAGATGGTAGATGCATTGGGGAGATAGTGAGGCCTGGACTAGGAGGGTGAGGTGCTTTTCCTGAATTTGGTAAACTGCTGTGTCAGCAACCTATAGGCTCCAAATGTGGGGCCAGTTGATCCTGAAACAGTAACCAGGGAAGGTTTTACACAGGTGGTGGCATGTGAGTTGGGTTATGAATGCTGGGTCAGGGATCTTTATAAAGAGAGGGGATTCTAGGAAGTAAAGATCAAATATTGGAGGAAAAGATCATCTGTAGAAGGGTCACAGGTAACCATCTATCTGTCTGTCTGTCTGTCTGTCTGGGTACCCCTGCGACTCTGCATTCCCACTTGTTAACCAGGCTTCTGTCCCTCCTTGCAGCACTGGGCCGGAGCACTAGCTTCACCGAGAAGGATCTGAAAGAGGCCAAGGCGCGCAGCCAGCAGATCGCAGCTCAGCTGACCACCCCTCCCAGCTCCAACTCCCGAGGTGTCCAGCTCTTCAACAGGCGCCGGCAGAGGGTGAACGAGTTCACCTTGGAGAGCCACGGCCGCAGGGGACAGAAGCCCAGCCAGGAGTCCCTCAGAGTGCCCCCTGCCAGCCCCACAGGCCATGCCCCAGGGCTTAGCCTGAATCCCACATCACTCCCCAAGCCAGGTCTTCCAAGGAACCCCGACGGCCAGAGCCCTGACACAGGGTTCCCTGAGGGTCACAGCATGGAGGGGTGCTCAGAGGAAGCCAGTTTGCTGCGGCACCTGGAGAAGGTGGCCAGTGAGGAGGAAGAGGTACCCCTGGTGGTTTATTTAAAGGAGAATGCAGCTCTGCTGACAGCCAATGGGCTCCATCTGTCCCAGAACCGAGAAACCCAGAAGAGCCCACCCACGCCGCCTCCAGCCGAGGTGCACAGCCCAGCTGCCGATGTCAACCAGAACCTGGCCTCTCCCACTGCCGCCCTCAGCACGCCAGCTTCTAACAGCAACGACAGCCTGCCAGCCACAGATGTCAATCAGAATCCACCGGCCACTGCCACCCCTCAGAACCTGCCACTTTCAAACATCCAACAGAATTCTTCGGAGGCACAACTCCCACCAAATGGCACAGTGCCAGATTCCAAACCCAGCACCCTGTGTGCTGCTGGACAGCCCCCAGAGCTGGCTGCAGAGGTGAGATCCAACACCCTCCTAATTGATAAGGTGTCCGCTCCATCTACCACCACCAGCACCGTCCCCGGAGAAGCCACTCCCTTCTCCAGCTCGGGGTCCCCGGCCCTGGATTTCATGTCTAGCTCCCTGCTCATTGATGTCCAGCCCAGTGCCCCAGCGGTGCCAGCAGAACAAGAGATGTCTGGGCGGGTAGCTGCCACCACACCTACCAAATTGTACAGCGAGGTCCACCTCACGCTGGCCAAGCCCCTCTCCGTGGTCAACAGGACGGCCAGGCCCTTTGGGATGCAGACACCAGGGAGCACCAGCCAGATGGAGCAGAGCCCCATGGTAGAGAGACGACATCTCGGGGGGAAGGCCCCAGCACCCCAGTCCTCCAGCGTGGCCGACAGGAGCCCTCGGCCACAGAGACACATAACGTCTCACAGCCCCATGGTGGAGAGGAGGCCCATGGCACAGCGAAGCCCCGCCTTGGAGAGACGCCCCTTGGGAAACTTCACCCCGCCCCCCACTTATGCTGAGACCTTGTCCACTGTTCCCCTGGCTTCCAGGGTTAGGTCTCCCCCCTCTTACTCCGCCCTGTACCCCAGTTCCAACGCCAAGCCTTCCCAGCTGAAGAGCCAGGCAGTTCCTACCAGCAAGACGGGCATTTTGGAGGAGTCCATGGCCCGAAGGGGCAGCCGGAAATCCATGTTCACCTTCGTGGAGAAGCCCAAGGTGACTCCGAACCCAGACCTGCTGGATCTGGTTCAGACGGCTGATGAGAAGCGGCGGCAGAGGGACCAGGGGGAAGCTGGCGGGGAGGAGGAACCCTTTGCGCTTGGGGCCGAGGCCTCCAACTTCCAGCAGGAGCCAGCCCCCAGGGACAGGGACAGCCCCACCGGGGCCGAGAATGTTGTCCCTGAGTGGGCCTCGTGCCTCAAGTCCCCGCGCATCCAGGCCAAGCCAAAGCCCAAACCCAACCAGAACCTGTCCGAGGCCTCCGGGAAAGGGGCTGAGCTCTACGCCCGCCGCCAGTCCCGCATGGAGAAGTACGTCATCGAGTCTTCGGGCCACACTGAACTGGCCCGCTGCCCTTCACCCACTATGTCGCTGCCTTCATCCTGGAAGTACTCCTCCGGCAGTCTCCGAGTGGCATCCCGAAGCCCAGCTCGGACCCCACCTGCCTCCCTCTACCATGGCTACCTGCCTGAGAACGGGGTCCTGCGCCCGGAACCCACCAAGCAGTCACAGCCGCCATACCAGCTGCGGCCCTCCCTCTTCGTCCTCTCTCCCATCAAGGAACCTACCAAGACCTCACCAAGAGCCGCCTCACCCGCCAAGCCCAGCTCTCTGGACCTGGCCCCCAGCCTGCCCAAGGCGACCCTGCCGCGGTCACCCGCCCTGCCTCGGGCCTCCCGCTCCTCACCAGGCCTCTACATGGCCCCTGGCCAGGACGGCCTCCAGCCCACTGCCGCCAGCCCGACCTACAGCAGTGACATCTCCCCCGTGTCTCCCTCCAGGGCCTGGTCTCCCCGAGCCAAGCAGGCCCCCAGGCCCTCCTTCTCCACGCGGAATGTCGGGATCGAGGCTCAGGTGTGGAAGCCTTCCTTCTGCTTCAAGTAACAGGCCCCACGGGGATCCCACTGCCTGTCAAGGCCCCTTCTCTTGAGGGCAGGATGGAAAGCAGATGTGGCAGGAAGTGGTCCAGGGCAGAAAGTCAGGAGGATGGGGACCTGCGGCTCAAGGGCTGACGATGCTATCAGCGAGCGTTGTGGCGCTGGGCAAGTCACCTCCCCTGAGTTGCAGCCGCAGGAACCCTGCCACGAGGTGGTTGGACTCGTGTCAGAGGGCTAGGAAGTCAGCTACCCTGTGGGAGGAGGGTCATGGAGAGAGAACTCCCAAGGCTGGCCCTACTGAGCTGGGGGCTTCCTCTGCCCTTTGTGAGCTAACGGGATGCCAGCGTCCTGCTGGGCAATGGCCTGGGAGGGGCCTTCGCAGGGGCTTTGGAGCAAATAGAACCTGCCTGTGCCTGTGGAGCAGCCGGCCACGGGGCTGCCTCCTCTGCCGCCCCAGCGGGCCACCTCCTGCCTGTCTCTGGATTCTCACCTCCACGGGTCTGTCTCTTCCACCTCTGCCTTCTGGACGCCGCTTCCTCTCCGCTGCTTCAGAGAGCTTTGCCTCGGCCTCCACATTTCCTTCTGCTGGATGAAGACTCAGCCCAACACTGCTGTCTGATGCTTTCCTTCCTGCCCTTCTGCTCAGCTGCCTCCCTGCCTTCCCCAAGCATCTGGCTCCACTTTAGGGACAGCTCATGCAGTTCATCCCTGACCTCTGCCTGGTTCCACTGGGCTGGCCCTCACTGTTCTGGGTTAGGGGAGGTCCCAGGGGCCCCGGGGAGACAGAGAGCCCCGTAGAAGGGCTTGCAGGTGTGGGTGTGTAGCGAGGAGACAGGCTCCCAGCTATGTATCCGTTGGCTGTTTTCTCTTCAATGTGAGCCAGGATTTGCCCAACCGAAAGCAGCCATCTCTGTGCAGTGGGAGGGAGAGATGCAGCAGACGAGAGTTCTGGTCCCATTGAAGCCTCTCATTTGCTGTGTGACTTTGACCAAGTCACTTTCCCTTTCTAGGCTTTCTTTCTTTCTTTCTTTTTTTAAACATTTTATTTATTTTCAGAGAGAGGGGGAGGGAAAGAGGCAGAGAGAGAGAGAGAGAGAGAAGAGTCAACGTATGGTTGCCTTTCACCTGCCTCCAGCCACAGACCTGGCTGGAAACCTGGCTTGCAACCTGGTTATGTGCCCTGGCTGGGGAATCGAACCAGCGACCTTTGGGTTCGCAGGCTGGCACCTTATCCACTGTGCTACCAGCCAGGGCTAGGCTTGCTTTCTTATTCATACAGCGGGGCACCTACCTGCTGTGACAATCTGTGAGGAGTGAGAGGGTAGGCGGGTGCTTTTGAAGAAAGTCCTTGTAAGTGATGACAGTTCCCTGGAAAGAGAGGGGAAGGAAAGGGTCAGTGGCCAGAGGACAGGTGGAGATTAGGTATCTGCAAAGGTGTTCTGGGGAGGTGTGGCTGGAGGAGCCAGGGCTCAGAAGCCACATGGCAAGACTGTCTGCTGACAGGGAGTGTGGTCAAGGCTGGGGCAGGAGCACAGCCACTCAGTGAGATGGGACAGAGGAGACATTAAGGTTTTGAGGAAAAGGCTGGGAGGTAAGAGATTGACTCCAGGTATATCTTTGGATCTCAGTTTCCCCATTCATAGTCCAGTGAGGGTGTTGAGCCAGGTAGTCTGAGAGCCACACTACCTCTGGCCATTTTGATGTGTTTCAGCCCCTCAGAACCAGGCTTCGTGGGGGTAGAGAGAATACAGACACAAGCAGAATTCAGATGGAAGCTTCCCAAGGCTGGGGCCTGAGCACCACCCACTTTCTCTTTCCCAGCACTATTTCTGGGCTTCCCAGTGGGGAGAGGGGTGGTGGAGGCGGTGCCCATGCTGGGCTGAGCCTGCAGTTTTCCTGAGCTCTGGGCTCATCTCCATGGGAACAGGGGTGCCTTCCCAGTGAGTTCATTCTGCCCAGGATGCAGGGGCATGTAAGCGGGAGTCATCAGGGAACTCAGCAACTTCATGCCAGCCCCCTCTCAGGACAGAGCGAAGCCCCCGCCCCCAGGGCCCGGCTGCCTTCACCTCCTGAGGGCCAGCGTGGAAGAGCCCACGTTCCATCCTGCAGCGCCTGCGGCCAGACTGGCCAAGCTCTTCCCTCAACTTTGTTTTCCCTCCTGTTCTCAATACACGCTGCCTCAAATCTGTCTTGCTTCTTTCTTTCTTCCGTGCGTGCTCGCTCTGCGGGTGGTTAGGGCTGTCTCCCTCCTCCCCCATTCTGGGCTGGGAAGCGGGGCGGGATGGCTCAGTTACTGTGTGAATGTGTGACATGTTTCCCTGCATCTGCTGAGTGTCTGGATCACCCCTGGGTACAGATGTGTGCTGGCTTGGAAGTGAGGTGCCTTCTCTCTTCCCCGGAAACCAGAATCCCATGGAAAACATGTTCTTTTTCTCCTTCCTTCAGAGTTTGGCCAAAAAGGCCATAGACCATAAGGAAAACCCACAACCTTTTACGGTTCGGGTTTGTTGAGTTCTTTGAAAGTGGAATTTAAATGTCTTTCGCTAGAGTGTGCACACTCGGGTTCCCTGAGGTCCCCTCCTCCTCTCCCTTGCTATCTAAACCCGGCCATTCCCCACACCCGTCACCACCTGCCTCTGGAAAACACTGACCTTCTGCCCCTGGTAGAGAGGAAAAAACTGTGACCGAGACTCAGAACTGGATTCTAGTCCAGATCTGTACCTGACTCCTTGTGTGGCCTTAGACAACCCCTTCCCACCTGTGGGCCTCAGTTTCCCCTTCCATGCAATGGAAGGACTACGGAGGGCAGTTTGGGAGCCCTATCTCTGTCTGGTCTCTAACAGTTCCTGTCTGACTCTGCTCTCCTCACACCTTTACCCCACACACATGCCCTGCTTTGCTTTGGGGCTAGGGCTGGGTTAGGTACGTGTACTTTCTAAATTTTCACCCATGTGTATTTCAGAGGAGTCCTGGTGTATACTGGTGCATTGAGATCTTTGCCAGAAAGTGAAAGGCTCTGGTTTCCTACAGCTTTTTGGTATTGTGCCCCCCTCTCCCAACAACACACACACACACACACACACACACACACACACACACACAGAGTCAGTATTCAGCCATAGCAATTCCAATGAGGTCAGGCTTGGCCCACCTCCAAAAGATGAAGAGCCACTCGCCCTTCCCCCAACATTGCAACCCAGGCTTGACAGGCCAGTCCTGTTACTTCTTCCACCTACTGGCCCTAGCCCTCCCCTAGTAGCCATCAAAGGGAGAGACAACCAACCCTGAGAGATTCCAGACAGTTAGCACAGCTCCCCTGCCTCAGCCTACTCTTCTGGCTGAAGAGCCCACGTTGCTCTGCCTCAGTGCGTGTTGATGGGCTTTGATCATGAACTTTTGGCCCCACTTCCCTCAGCTGGGCTGACCACAAGCTTCCTGGGATGTCCCACAGACAGAGCAGCTCCTGGTGTCTCTGGCTCACGCATACACAACTCTGACCTTGGGAATAAAAGGGGTGGATCCCATGCTAAACTTTAACTTTCCTACTTGATGATGGGAGTCTCGGGGTTACTCCAGCATTACCATCCCTTGAAAAACTCCTGTACATTTTTCTTCAGGTTAAGGGGCTCAAATTCTAAGTCTGCACTCATCTAGTTGCTGCTGCCTTAGAGAAAACATATACTTTGTCTATTGCTTCCTTTTCATGGAGAGAAGTTAGATTCTGATGGGATGAGAGGCTGAATGTCTTGGCTGTGGCTAATTACTGATTGGACCAGAGGATGGATGTTATGGATGGTTCTAGATTTTGATTGGGTGGGAGGCCCTGAATAGCTCTGGACTCTGAGGGATGACAGGTGGTGAATTCGGATCGGACTGAAGGCTGAGTGAACTGCTTTCTTGCTGGAATCTGATTGGATGAACAGTTGGATGGTTTAGCAGATCCATGCTAGGTAAGGATCCTCACTCCCTGTGCTTTCATACCAGTTCAAACTGTTTAAGGGTGAGGCATCCTTTAAGCAGTAAACAGTCACCCACACACACATACACACACTTCCTGGTGGGCAGAACATACAGGATAGTTACTTACACCTCTGAACTTCATCTTCGTCATTGTAAATGGGTGTGATAATGGCAGCTACCTCACCATTCTGTTGTGGGGATCGAATGAGAGACAAAGTATGAGAATGAACTTAATAGACTTCAAAGTCCCTAAGTAGGTAGGAAACAAATATGATAGTGTATAGCAGAGCAGTGCTTTACAACCTCGAAGATGCCCACCCTCCCCACCCCATGCTGGCAAGAAGTCCAGCAGCGGGGATGTGCTGCCTAGGGAGGAATGACCCAAGTTCCTTTTGTGTTTCCATCTTAGATGCCTGTTCAAGGCAGCTAAGGTAAAAGGAGAAGGCGACCACCGCAACATGGCGATGGGGTGGGGCTGAGAGGGCCTATGTCTAAGTCCAACCTTGAAGACAATGATCAATATTTGTGTTTAAAAATTTTAATAGATAATGCATCCATGTGGTTCAAATACCTGAACTTACATTGAAAGCCTCATTCCCACTCCTGTGGCTGTGGTACACCTTGCCCAGCTCAGCCCATTTCCCACCGAACCACTTTGGTTAGTTTCAGGTGAATCCTCCCAGTGTTTCTTCAGGGTAACTGTCATCTAGGGAGTACATTCTTTCTTCCAGGGAGTCTTCTAATCCGTGTAATACTCTTTCACATGAGTTATCTCATTTAATTCCCACAACAACCCTTTTATGGTTCATGCTGATATTAGACCCCATTTTACAGAGCAGGAAAATGAAGTCCAGAGGTTTCTAGTTGCTTCTGCTGTTGAAGCGACTTGCCCAAGTTCATGCAGAACGTACAGGGGTCTGTCTCCAAAGTGAGAGTTCTTGACCACCGGTCACCTGTCCGCCTGTTAAGCTCAGGGGCAGACAGCTTGGGCTTTTTCAAGCACCTGAGCTGCGAGAGTGGGGACACCTGCGTCGTATTGCAGGCACCACCCGACTCTGGTTGCTGGCTTCCCTGACTTGTCAGTGGACGACTCAAACTCGATCCCTTTCGAAACCCCGGTACGGAGGACCCCAACACTAACGCTTGCCCCCACCGTCTTTGCTGTCTCCGCAGGACCGCCGCGAGAGCCTGCCCACCTCCCCGCCCCGGACGCCGGGCACTTCCCGGCCCCCCAGCAGCCTGGACGGCTGGGTGAGCCCGCGGCCTTGGGAGCCCGGCCTCGGGAGCAGCATGAGCAGCCCCCCGCCGCTGCCGCCGCCGCCACCCATGTCCCCTTCGTGGAGCGAGCGCTCGGTATCCCCGCAGCGACCTGAGACCGAAGTGCGGCCCCCCAGCCGCCAGCTGCAGGCTCTCCTGGCGCGAAACATCATCAACGCGGCCCGGCGCAAGAGCGCCTCCCCGCGGTCAGCGGGCGCCGAGAGCCTGCGGCCCTTCTCCCCGCCCGGGGCGCCGCCCCCGCCGCCGCCGCCGCCGCGCGCGCGCTCGCCGCAGCCCGCCCGCCCCGGCCCCGCGGCCGCCCCCGGGGCCACCTTCGCCCCGATCCCGCGCAGCCCGCTGCTGGCCGGGCCCTCGCCCTGCGCCAGCCCCCGCAGCCCGCTGCCCGCACCGTCCCGGCCCTTCCCCTATCGCCGCTCGCCCACGGACTCCGACGTGTCCCTCGATTCCGAGGACTCCGGGGCGAAGTCGCCTGGCATCCTCGGCTACAACATCTGTCCCCGCGGGTGGAACGGGAGCCTGAGGCTCAAGCGTGGCAGCCTCCCCGCCGAGGCCTCCTGTACCACCTAAAGACCACCCTACCCCCAGCCCATCCCCACCCCTGGAGGGCGGAGCTGGAAAGAAAAGTCCAGCTTGGGATACTTGGGCACCAGGTCCCCAAGGGGTCTGGCCTGCTTGAACAGCCCTAGAAATAACTGGTGGGGGAGGAAAACTGGGCTTGAGGGTGGGGTGCGGATAGAGCCCTAACTCATCAGTCATTGTGTGAACTTGGGCAAGACCCTTCCTTTATCTGACCCTCAACTTTCTCATCTGTTTAATGGGGCTTTAGCCAAAGCAATCTCCAACCTTTCAATGCCCCCTCCCATCAATACACATGCCAGTGCCAGCGCCTTGGAAAAGGCAGGGTGTTGTGTTCACGGACCCCTGAACTTGCTGCATCCCACAGGTCCATACTCCTTCCCCCCTTCCTGGCTCTGCTCTCCGGGGTCTGGCAAATGAGGGGTGTGTTCAAAGGATCCTAGGCCTAAGTTCCCTGTCCAGGTCCTGGCTTGACCATCCGCCTCCCTGGCTCCAAGTCCTAGGCAGCTGTTTTCCATCCCTGCCCAGACAAGCTCTATTTTTACCATGGTGACCTTTAGAGAGGTCTCCCAGGCCAGCTCAAGGTGCCCGGCTCCTCTGGAGAGAAGTAGGAAGGTTCCTCCTTCCAGATCCCTCATGTTTTTCTCCACCCCAGCTTAGACTGCCCAGGGTAGCTTATCTACAGTCAGAGAAGAGCGCTGTAAGGCAACAATTTCCCCCAGGTCCAGGACTTGGGCCTCCAGGAATGCTCTAGGTGCCTCTGACCCATCTACCCCTTCTGGGCCCTTTATGGCAGCCCTTTCAGAGTGATATGGAGCTTCCTGCTAGCCTGTGGCTTTTTACCTGATGGCCCTGAGTGTGAGGTTGCCCGTATGGAAAGAGGGAAGCATGGAGTTCCTTGTTACAGGAGGTATGCAAGCAGTGGCCAGGATGGACAGAGGAGATTCTAGTAGAAGATGGTTTGGCTCAGATGACCTCAGAGGCCTCTTCCAGGCCTGAAATGCATTCCATGGCATTAGGAAGGGAGGGAGGTAGTGGTTCACCATTTTCCATAGTTGGCTGGTGGTGCCCTCTAGAGGTTCAGAATATCTGCTTGAGGATATCAAGTGTGGAGTTGTGGGTGGGGCGGGGGTATTGGAATTGGCTGGGGATCAAAGATGTGTAGGTGAAAGGATACCAGGATGTTGCTAAAGGTGAAAGACAGAGTGATTTGGGGTTATGGATAGACTTACCCTACACCCAAGATTACTTCTTAGACCTGGAACCCTTAAGTGAGGCTAGGAGAAGCTGGGGGTCAGATGTGGGTGGGGTGATTTGGAACAAGGAAGGGATTGGATGCCAGAGGGTACCTAGGGTCTAAGGATTGGGAACAAAGGCCCTGGAGGTGGGAAGATGAGAGGGTGCTCCGGCTTGGTCAGTGATGAGTGACCACATTAACCAAAGTTCTCACCTGCTTCAGGGTCCCTTGCAACATGGAAGATGGGCTAAGGCCTGTTTCAAAGAACAAACACTGTTAGGCCACTGGCTAATGCAGTGACCTAGAATATCTACTTCTACCTGCATATCCACAAAGAGCCAGCAGGAGGCAGTCTTAGAAAGCTGCAGTTCTGTTTGGCTATTCCCTCCTCCACTGCCTGCTCCCCCAGTCCTCTCCTCCAGCCCATTAGAGATTGCCTGTGTCCTGTCTCTTGCCTCCTATAGAACTCAGCTCTGGCCCTAAATAAATGCTTCCTGCATCCTTCTGCCTCCTGGGTCCATTTCAGCTGTGTCTACAGCCCTTCCCTTCTCCCCAACCATGGGACTCTGGTTGGGTGAGAATATTTAACACACATGGGATGGGAGCTTGGGAGGCAGCAACCACGAGGGGCAAAAGGGAGCAACGGAAAAACTCCAGGCCATAGAAGAAGGCACTAAGTTGAAGCCCTGGTCCTGTTGTTTAGTAGCTGGGTGACCCTGGGTAAATCCGCTCCTTCTCTAGGCCTCAGCTTCACTATCTAGGCCTCAGCTTCCATATCTATAAGGGAGCTGGGCTATGTGTTATGTCAGGATGGCATTGCCCAGGCCCTAACCTCAAGGTAGGCACTGTCACCGGAGAATGCAGGGCCAAACTGGGGCAGGACCCCTCCCTCTGGGGCTGCTTCCTCATGGCAGATCAAGGCTTGACGCAGGAGGAGATCACATCCAAGTCCAGACAATCCCAGTGAGCTCAGGACTCAGACCATTGGTGTTTTCCTATCCTGATGGGGGCAGAGAAGGGGAATGTGAGCTCACTCCCAGGTTAGGCCAAGGCTGGGCCAGGAACTTTCCTCACCTTCCTGTCTAGAAGCTCAGGCCCTGTAGAGGCTGAACAGCGGAACCTGAGTGGCAGGAAGCCAAGCTCTGGCGATCCACAGCAGAGTCCTGGCTTCTTCCTAAGAAGTCAGAAATATGCCCTTGGACAGTGTCCCATCATCCAGGTACAGATGCTTCCTGCCCTGGACCCAGGGTACCTCTGCTGGTCCCCACCTTTCCAATAGGAGTGGTTGGTACACCTTTCAATCTCTTATCTTTAGCTGGAACCCACCCTGAACACAGTGTCCTCCTGCCTCCTGATGATCTTAGTCTCCAGACAAGTTCATCCCAAACTAAATTCAGTATCTGCCCCCACCAACCCTAATCTGCTCCTCTCCCGATTCCTTCCTTAGCCACCAAAGCAGAAACGGCACTGATCTTCTCACCTCCCACAGTCAGTCTCTCACCAGGACCTGGGGAGCCCCCAAATATCCCCCAGGTCCCTCTCCTCCTTTGATGCCCTCTGTCACTGCTCCATCCAGCCACCCCCACCCCTCCCTGACCACAGCGAAGGCCTGTCTCCAGTCTGGCTCCCTCCCCGCCGTTATTCACATGGCAGCTAGAGACCTCTTTGGAAAAATGCCAGTCTGACCCCTCCATTTCACCACTTTTTAGAAAGCACATATGCCCTTTGAATTTTGGAAAAGCTTGCTGTGATCTGGCCCCTGCCCTCCTGTCTGGCCTCATCTCTCAGCACCGCCCCCAACCCCAGGTCTGGCTCTACTTGCATCCATTTAGTGACTCAGCCTCTGCCTGCCATTTCTGTGTCCTCTGCCCAGCGAACCCCCACTCAGCCCTCAAGGCTCTGCTCAGATGTCTCTTCCTCTGGGAAGCCTTCCCCATCCCCAGGCCAAGCTGGTGGCACCCTCCCGGGACATCCCCAAGCATTTCCCATGCTGCGTCTCAGAGGCTTACTTGCAGCCCTGACTTGGGCCTGGCTGAGCTCCTGCCTTATTTATTTTCAGTCCGTGGAGGGAGGCTCAGAGAATGGGAGAAGCTGGAGAAAGGGAAGGAAGAGGGAAGAAGGGAAGGCAGGAATGAAAGAATAAGTCAAACAAAGATATTGAAGGCCAGTTCATCCAGCCAGCCAGCCAGCCAGCCAACAAGCATTGGTGGCAATCCTATCAGGCCCAGCTAGGCACTAAGGATACAATTGTCAAACTCAAGTGACTGGGACTGACTCTCAGCATTTCCAGGTGACTTCGGTGTGTGCCTACGAACGTGCCTGCGAACCCTTCTGTCGGCAAGCGCCTGCTGCCGGAGCACCTGTCCTCCCTGGGGCCTGGTGCTTTTAGCATCTGTCCCTGGATCCTGTTGCAGCCCGAAATAAGGCTGTGAGCCACAACAAGTCAGGGACAACTCTCGTCAGCTGAGGCCAGAGCGGACTGCAGGGCACACTCTGCTCGCTGGCCGCCTGACCGCTGTGCGAACACTGACCACTGAACGTTCAGCTTCCCGACAGAGGTGTTAATCTTGAGGGTCTCACTCTCTCTCTCTGCCCACTGTGGTCCCATCTCTCAGGTACCAGGATCCTAGGGGAACTTGAGGAGCTGTGGGGAGTGGGCGGAGGGTGTGAGCCAATTCGCAGGGCTCCTTTCCCTCCAAGCAGAGGAAAGGCCCTGCAGGGGGTGTGGAGACCTGAATCCTGAACTGGGGAGGGAGGGATGCTAAGCCCTGGTTACTCTAGGTGAAATGGGGTAGGGGTGGCCAGGATTCAGGGTGGGCATAGGTAATGGCCCTGCTTAGGGCGCTAAGATTTTTAACTAGGGGGAAGCAGGGGTTCAGCTTTGGAAAATGAGGGGTCCTTCCAAGGTCTGTGAATTTCTGTTAGGGGGACGGGTGTTTATCGAGGGACGGTCTTCGGACTCCAGAGCCCTCGGTGGTCACAGTCGGAGTATTCTCAATCACCTCATGACCTTCACCCCAACTCATGCAGACATGCTCATGTTTGCAGCCAGTTTTAGGGGGCTCGGGATGGCGGTTGAAGTCCATCCATGGATTCCCATAACCTACAGAGGTGGAAACTGAGTCACAAAGCTGGAAAGCAAATTGCTTATGGTTACAGAGGGAGTCAGGGTCACTGGTTAGATGGCGGGCCACCAGTTAGATGGCATGCCATCCAGCTCCATGCTCACTGACCTAGGCTGAGAGTGGGTATGGGGGTTGGGGGGTACAGATGGAGGCAGATTATTTTTCTAGAGGAAGGAATATGGAAAAAACCTGGAAGCAAAGCAGAGGGGCATCAGGGTACATACTCTTTCAGGGGGTTCATGGGCTCTGTCTTCTCTTTCCGGGGCAAGCGAGGGGGTCTGGATAGGGCTTGCAGGGGCTTGGGGGGACTCTGGACCTCAATTTATTTGTAAGTTTCCTGGAAAGTGCCCTGAGATACAACTGGGGGGATGGGTGGAGGAGGAGAAGGAGAGGAGTGAGAAAGAAGAGAACACCATGGGGTACTAGACTTACTAGGAAGATAGATCACTTTGTAAGGTGTATTAATGTCAAATCACTATATAATATTGTATGCCAAGTATAATTTTAAAATAAAAATATTAAACCAAGAGAGAGCATCATGAAAGTTAGCTCTGAGTAGAGAAGGAGGTAATGGTGTTCTCAGCTTCCTTGGACGAGCCTGTGCCCTCCAGCCTTAGGGTCCAGCAGGGGAGGTGTCACCTCAGCCTACCCACCTGTACCCCCTTTCTCTCTGATGTAAACCCTCAACCTCTTTCAGCCACTGATCAGGGCTCATCTGAGTCAGCAGAATAAAATAGCTGGAGACCCCCCGCCCCGCGACTTTCCCCACCCCCAACATCCCAGAGATCATTACCCCTGCAGGGAGAATGCTTCACTAGTGTGTGCATGATGGAGCATCTTCCCCGCCCCTCCTTCCCTTGACCTCAGCCTCCTTCTTGGTACAGAGAGGCCCCAAAGGCCCTTTCAGCTCAGATGGCCCTTGCCTGAGACTTTGGAGTGGGCTGGAGTTGGGTGGGCCAGGGACCTGCAGGAGGCCTGGGAGGGCAATGCAGGCAGCCTGGCCCATTTGAGGACCATCTTCTCTGCAGGATGATCCCCAAGGAGCAGCAGGAGCCAGTGATGGCTGCCACAGGAGACCCCGCTGGACCAGGTAAGGTGGACCCAGCCCTTGGGGTTCCTTAGACCCCCGATCTTCCTGCTCCCGGGTTGTAGCCACTCAAGTCTGCTGGCCCCTGGCCTACAAAAACAGGTGTGAGTTCCAGGTCAGCCCCTAGGGAGCGCCTGGGAAATCTGCCGCCTGGGCCCTAGACCAGGCCTGGATCCAATTAAGTCTTTATCTCAGCCTCAAATGGAGTTCTGCAGACTCCGATCCCAGACCCATCCTTAACCATAGCCCCAAGCTCCCCACCTACGGTCCTTGCTTATTGAAACTGTGACAAGAGACAAGGGCTGGGAGAGAGTGGGGGCAGGGTGGCCAGAGCAGGCTACTCAGTTGGGCTCCAACCATTTCACCTAAAAGCAGACTCATCCAATGAATCAATAATCTGACACGCATGTCTGTCAACTTCATAAGACCTCTTCCAGAGCTCTTGGCATCATTTTGGAGTCTGTTTATTTGGCCTACTTTGGAGCATTTCAAGTATTTTAAAAACAAATTCAACTAAGTCAGGCCTTTCGAACTTTGATGTGAATCGTAGTGACATGGCGTTGGTTGAAATTCAGCTTCCGGTGTCCACCCCAGGGATTCTGATTCAGTAGCCCTGGGAGGGAACCACACATTCGCCTTTTAGACCAGCACCCAGGTAATTCTGATGCAGTGGGGACAGTGACCCAAACTCTGGGGACAGCAAGGGAGGACCAGCTGGAAAGCAGCACCTGCTAGGTTTGGCCTCCTAAAAAAGTACTTAACCATGTTGTATGATTTTATATATGAGTCATCCTTTTAGCCTATTTTGTATGTTCTTGCCTCCATTTGTTGGAGTCAAGTTGTTTTCTCTCTCTCTCTCTTTTAAGATTTCATTTATTTATTTTTAGAGAGAGGGAAAGGAAGGGAGAAAGAGAGGAAGAGAGACATCAATGCATAGTTGCTTCTAATGCACCCCCAACTGGGGACCTAGACTACAACCCAGGCATGTGCCCTGACTTGGAATCAAACTAGTGACCCTTTGGTTTTCAGGCCAGCACTCAGTCCACTGAGCCACACCAGCCAGGGTTCTTTTCTTCTTTATTTCGTGATTTTGTGTGCTGAAATACACAAACTTTGTGTTGATTCTCTTATTAGAAGAATCAGGCCATGCAGTCCCTCTTCTTGTGTTTAAGTAATTAATTAGACCCCCAAATATTGACACACATCATTTATGCCAGACTATTTCAAAATTGTCTTCAAAATTAAAGACAAGTTTGAAACCAAAGAAAAATAGAAAGAGAAAACGCTCATGATTTTGCTACCAAAAGATACCCATGGTAGAGTCATAATAATAAAAACACCATGATTATTATGTATTCATGTATAGCCTTTTATATCTTTAAATGTGCAATACATTTTCTTGTTCAAGAGAAGACAGTGCAGTTTCCAGCCCACCTCCTTTTATGTCCCAAAAGTCCCATAAGTCATCACTGCTAATATTAGGCCTATCTCCTTGCAGATTTTTCAGTGCGTGCATGAGCATATATTTATTTAAAAAAAAAATATGAATGGGACCTTAGAATACAAATTCTCCTGGAACTTACTTCTCCCCTTTTAACCTACAGTGGATTTCTTTCTGCCTTCAACATGTAGAAGGTGGTCTAATTGTGCTGAAAGAAGGAAGAGCCCTTAACCTCCTTTTTGAAAAGGCGGCATAGGAATCCATTGAAGGGAATGAGCCTCAGCCCTTAAACAGCTTCAGGGCTGCCTGCTGGCCACGTCCATCTCTCTGACCCGTTGGCCCCTTACGCTGGCTAGGACAACTTCGGCCACCTCTCTCCTCTAGCCTGCAGTATCTCCTCCACCATCTTCATTCTCAGCTAATGGTGACCTTGCTTCTTATTTCCCTGAGTAGAGTCACCAAAAGAGGCATCTGCAAGCTGCCTCCTCCACATCTGTCCCCGTGCTCGCCCTTGTCCACACCCTCATCTGTCCTTCCTGATGCAGTCGATGGACACTCCTGACTGCCATCTGAAGCCAGCCCTTCTAGTTGGGCACCAGGCGCCCTTCCCCTCCCTTTCTCCAGTTCAAGGCCTCCTCTCTTTCTAGTGCATCCTCACGTTTTTCCTGTCAGCTAACAAATATGCCGGCACTCCTCCCTCTTTCCAAACAAACAAACAAACAGCCCTCTTGGTTCCACGCCTGCCTTCAGCCAGGGTCACTTAGAGTCCAGCTCCTCAAAGAGATTGTCCCTACTTGCTGCCCCTTCTTCTCTTTTTCTGTCTTTTTAGTATCCTACCAAGCCAGCTTCTGAACACGCATACAAGGACACCGTACAAATCCCCATGGCCTTCCTTTCATTCCTGGAATCCAAAGCAAGTCCAAGGTGGCATGTCGTTTCATGCTCTGAATACTTCTGGATGCATCAAAAATAATAAAAAAGATATTTCCTTACATGCCACAAAGATATCAACACATGGGGAAAAAAATCAGCAATATTGATTGAATATTATCCAATAACCAGTCTCATAGACACCTCTCTCCAATTCTTAATTTTGTTATAATGAGGATCCAAACAAGGGCCATTGTTTTCAGTTGGTTGCTATGTCTCTCAAATCTCCTTTAATCTAAAACAACCCTCACTTATTTTTCCCATGTCATTCACTCCGTTGAAGAAGCCAGGCCAGTTGCCCCATGGAAGGTGCCACATCCTAGATTTGGCTCATGGCTTCCTTGTCATGTGGTCAAACTGTTCCTCTGTCCATTTTCTCTTGAACCTTTTCCAATGAGCTTTCTACAGCCAAATACTCCCCAGCAGCGGCTTCCGTGAGGATTACCAATAGTAACCGCACGTTCCTAAATATCACGGTCAATTTAGCTCTCATCTTACGTGACACAGCAGCAGCATTTGACTCCGCTGATCACCCCGTCTCCCCTGAAATGTTTCCATCATTTGGTTTCCAGGACACCACCCTCTAGGTTTCCTTCTGCCTCACTGGGTGCTCCTTTATGACCTTCAGGTCCGGTTTACTCATTTCTTCAGTCTAAATCAGGGATGTCAAACTCATTTTTCACTGGAGGCCCCATCAGCCTCTCGGTGGCCTTCAAAGGGCTGAATGTCATTTCAGGACTGTATGAATGTACCTACTCCTTAACAGTTAAGCAAGCTGGGTAGAAACAAGGTGCCAGACTGAAGGTGCTGGGCCGGATAAAACAAGGTGGGGCAGGCCTTGTGTTTCCCACCTGTGGTCTAAATGTTGGAGGCCCCAGTCTATAAGCCAGCTCTAGTCCCAACTGTAAGAAAAGAAATAAACGTAATGTTCTTCACTGAAAGCAACACAACAAATACCATCGATAAGCTCACGATGCCCCAATCTCTATCCCGGGTCAACCTTCTCCCATGGACACAAACCTCTCCACTTGGCTGTATATCCAATTTTGAAGAAAAGTAAGGGGCTTTAAATACAGTTAGTAAGCATTATAGAAAACAAAAATCTGTTCACTTGGAGCGGTGGAGATCTTTAATTGATTAACAAAGTCACAGAGCATGTAGGTTATGATTTCATTTTGGTTAAAAACTCATGTCTGAACATATAGTCATTGAAAGAGATGGCAAAGGACATATACTACTAAGCTGTTAACAATGGCCGTCCCTGAGTGGTACACCATGGTATTTCTCTTGTATTTTCTAATTTCTTCAATGCGCACACATATAATGTTTTATAATCATAAAAGGCTATTGTAAAGTTGAAAGCACACATGTAAAACTGAACTCCTGACTCTCCCCACACCTTCTCCTCCTTCAGACCTTCCCCATCTCGGGGAGTGGCCACTCCATCCTTCCAGAGGCCACACAGCCTCTACTGTCACCCTCCACTCCTCTCTCCCATACCCCTGACCCATGGCTTACCTTTAAAAGACATCTGGAATCTGACCATTTCGCACTACCCCCACCACTGTGGGCAAAGAGCTGCACAGGAAATAAAAATGGCCAAAGAACACCTGAAACGATGCTCAGTTTCACTGAGTGCCAACACAGGCAGATTAAACTCTGAGGTGTCATTTCCATGCACCAGGTGGGCAGAGTCCAGCGAGTGATGCCACACGGTGCTGGCAAGCGTGGGGAGGAGCCAGGGTTCGCATATACGAGGGACAGCATTGTGATGTCGCGCCAAGCGACCTGAGTGTTAGGTGGTAAGAGCTCCCTCTGGCCTGTCCCCGCAGCCCCTGTGCTGGACCTGGGCAAGAAGCTGAGTGTGCCCCAGGACTTAATGATGGAGGAGCTGTCGCTGCACAATAACAGAGGGTCCCTCCTCTTCCAGAAGAGGCAACGCCGTGTGCAGAAGTTCACCTTTGAGTTAGTGGCCAGCCAGCGGCCGGTAAGACCCCAGTCATTGTGCCCACAGGGAAACTGAGGCCCAGAGAAAGTCAGCGGTCCGCCTAAAGCCAAACAGTGAGCCAGGTGAGGACCTCTGGCCCCTGGGGAAGACTGTGATGTTCCCATCCGACTGAGGGACCGAGCACCCTCCTTGCTGTGAGAGCCCAGGGAACTGTGACCTCTTAGGTGCCTCTCTCTGGGTACAAAATCTGAAGTGGAGCAGGCAGGGGGCGCCGCAGGGAAAAGGGGCCCTGGCAGCTGCAAACAGTGCTGAGTTCCAGTCGGGTGCTCTGGGCTGAGTTTGCAGCAAGCAAGAGTTAGATTCGACTTGATCTAAGAGGGCAAACAGGCTGCCTCCTTCTCTCCTCGCCACTGAAAGAAGGAGATGGCAGCAGAGCAGCTGGCTGGTAGAGGAGAGGCACAGAGGGCTTATCTGCCGGCTTCAAAAGGCAGCAGGCGGTGTCAGGCACTTGTAAGGAGGGCAGGGGCATCCCCCTTGCTCATCCAATGTCTGGGTTCGACAGGAGCTACTGAGAAGGAGATACATGGCAGAATAACCTGCCTTGGTTTTATGTGCCTAAAACACTGCTAGCTAATCACTTTCCATGTTATCAGCTCCTTCACGGCTCAAAAAGTGATTATTATCACCCTCTCATCTCCATTTTACAGAGAAGGAATCTGAGGTTCAGGAAGGTTATCTGCCCAGGTTGACATTAGAAAGGCAACTAACATAGAGAGAGCATCACTCTGTCCTCAGCACTGGGGTTAGGGCTATGCACTATTAACTCATACCCCCCAAAACCCCGGGATGCAGGTGCTGGGATCATGTGCCCCATTTTTTTGGTGGAGGGCGATCCCTCACCCCTTGCTGGGTCAAGTCTCCCTGAGGTTTATTTGCATTTGCTCCGTCCCCCTTCTTCCCACAGATGGCAGCTGGAAATGCCCAGGGGAAGGTGACAGGAACAGAGGAGCAGGGGAAGGTGAGCCTTGAGGGAGACCCATGGGGACCTGGGGATGGGGCCTGGAGATGCCAAGGCCACTATCTGGGGCCTCTGAGCGCCTACCCTGTGTACAGGTTGCCAACGGCCCAGAGGAGCAGAACTACCACTCCGAGCTCCACATCTTCCCAGCCTTGCCTGGGGACCCTGAGGACGCCCAGCCCACAGCCCCCCGGGCGGAGCGCGCCCCCCACCCCAGTGCCCTAGCACCAGGTGAGTGGCCTCCCAGGTTGGGACCAGAGACCACAGGAAGGGGGTGGGGTGGACTAGAAAGTAGGTGTGCTTGCTCCCTGGCAGGTCAGGAGGAGAGCCCAGAGAACGGCTAGTCCATCCCCTTTCCTTCCCCAAACACACATCAGTCCATGGACCAAGCACAAGACCAGAGAGTGGCAGCAACACACCCCAGGCCACACGGCACGCTCAAGTCAAAACTAGAATCTGCCACCAACTCGCGTTCCCTGCCCCAGTCCTCCTTGTTTCCAGGGATGGGGAAGGGTAGCCTTTGCTGGATCAACTTTTTTGCTGGGAGCACATCCCCCCACTCCCTCTCCCAGCTTCAGTCTCCCCTCCCCCAACACATCTTTTGGGTGGGCAGAAGAAGTGGGGTCCAAGGGAAAAAGGAAGCCAAGTGCCCTGCTCTTCCACCAGGCTATGCTGAGCCGCTGAAGAGTGTCCCACCAGAGAAGTTCAACCACACGGTCATCCCCAAGAGCTACCACTGCCCGTGGCAGGAGTTTGTCAGCTACCGGGACTACCAGAGTGATGGCCGAAGTCACACCCCCAGCCCTGCGGAGTATCGCAATTTCAACAAGTAAGGCAGGGTGGGCAGCTTGGAGAGACGGCAGAGGGGGTGAGCAGGAAGGAGTCAGCCATAGCCAGAGTGTCAGCTGCACTTCCTGAGCATGTGCTGCAGGCCAGGCTGTGCCTGAATTGTCATACACATTTACTGAGCTCTTGCTAGAACTTACCAGAACTCTTACCTCAGCCCATAGTAGGTGCTCAATAAATGTACAAACACTGTGCCTCGCGCCTCAGTGGATATCCCTCACAACAGAGTGAGGCAGGGGCTACAGTTTTTCCTAATGCCGTCAGTGAAAGGATCCACTTAAGAATATCAGCAACGGGCCCCAGGTCCCAAAGCAAGGAAGCAGGGCTGGGGTCCAAGTCCGGACTGTCTGACTCCAGAGCCTGGTTCCTTGTCCTCCATCACTGCTGTGTGCTGCTTCTTTGATGCGCATCAGGGTACGCACCCTTCCCTGGGTGGAAGCCTCAGATCTCACCAGTCCTAGATAGCTCAGCTTTTCCCCGCTGTCAGCAGTGGCTTTGAGGCTGTACCAGAGTGGGGAGTGAGGGCCACAGAGGAGTAGCTTGTACTGTTGAGCACATGGGGTCTCAACACGGGCTTAGGTTCAGACTCCTCACCTGGCTGTGTGAAAGTGACTAAACCGCTCTGAGCCTCGATTTCCCCATCTATAAAATAAGACTATTGCAGTACCTACTTCGTAAGATGGTTGTGAGGATGGCAAGGGAAGCCATAGGCTTCTGGCAAGTAATAAGCTCTCAATAAAGAATAGCCGCCATTATTATTATTATTATTATTATTATTATTATTATTAGGTTGAAATGATAGTTGGAAAAGCACGCTGTTCCTCCTCCCTGCCTCAGTTGGCCCTTCTGCCCCAGAAGGATCTGGGTTCAGGGCTCCGTAGGGATTTACTTTAACATTCTGCCTTGATGGCCCCAAAACAAATCGCAGGAGTCAGGACAGGCGGTTGGCCCTGGAGGACAGCCTTGGGCTGGGGAATGGGCTTCAGTTGCAATTGTCTTCCTCAGTCTGATGCTGTTTCTGCAAAATGCTCCCCACTGCAGTAGGTGTGAAAGTGGAGGGTCCGGGGAGAGGAGGCCTCCTTCCAGCTCTCCCGGCCCCTGCTCACACCACTCGTGCAGCCTGTGTCTGCCTGACAAAGACGTGGGTGGCACCAGGGCCTGGCTGGGCCTGGGGATCAGGCCCTCTGAGGAAGATGGGCTTTGAGAAGAGACTGCTGGGAGGGATGTAACCACCCTCAAGGTCCGGGAGGGCCCTGACAGAAAGAATTACGCCCAGCAGGCCCTGTGGGAGCCATCAGCCACTGGTAGATGTCCTGGGGTTCCCGGCCAGCCAGGACCATGCTCTTTCTCACCTCCTGGGGCCCTCAGACCCTGCCGGCCCAGCTATTTAAAACCCTCCGCAGACATTCAGTCCTGACAGCCAGCTTCCAGGCAGGCCAGCTCAGGTTGCAGCCCCATCCATCTGACACCTCCTATGACAGAAGCACATTCTCACCAACAGAAGGAGGGCCCGTAGGGAGCCCTGAACCCAGATCCTTCCGGGGCAGAAGGGCCAACTGAGGCAGTGAGGAGGAACAGCAGTGCTGGTGGCCAAGCTGAGTTCGGGAGCCAGGGTTCTGGGCTTCCAGTCAAGGGCCCAACTGTGAGGCTTACAAACTTCCCGGCCTGTCCCCATGGGGCCTGGCTGCTGCTACACAGCTGGGGTGGTCCAGGCAGAAGCCCTGTCCTGGCTGGAACCCAGGTGCTGGCCCGAGGTTCGTTTTTCTCCCCCAGCGACAAGCACTCTTCTCTCCTTTTGGTTCCAAGCTGTGGGGAGAATACCGTGTGAGCAATGTTTTTTATTTGCCTTCACGTTAAAAAAGTTTTAAAGTCATATAGTCACATTCTCTTAAAAAGAAAAGTGGTGCAACCACAAATAAAGGGAGGGGGGTTCCTTTGCTCACAGGCCTCAACCCCAGTTTCCTTCCCAAAGGCAACATGGTTGTCAGGGTGGCAGGTGGGTTTCCAGAACATTTTCTACGGGCAGCTACATCCCTACAGGGCCGGGACTTCCTACCATTTTTATCGCATGGCACACGTAAACCAGTGGCTAAAATTCTGCAGCAGACCCAAACATGTTTTGGGTTTTTTGTTGTTGGTCTGATTTTTTTTTTAATTGGTATAATTTTGATTCATTCACACCGGCTATTGTGGTATTGGCTGTCGTCATTTATTTGACAGCTTAAGGAGCAAGAGGTCAGCAGCCCTGACTGAATGGGTGTTGCATGTTTTAATACTTTGCACGGCACACCTGTTGAAAGTCACCGCTGCAGGCGGCATCGCCTTGTTTTGTGTGTATATGTGCGTGTGTTAGTATTTTGCATTTTTTGTATCTTGCTTTTTTCACTCAACAGTACACTTTTAAAATCCACCCTGTTTAAGACGCATGGATCTTTTCATTCCTTTTAAGTTGCTGTGTAATAGTCCGTCGTGTGACAGTACTGTTTTGTCATGTCCATTCCTCCTGCAGCGGACAATGAATGGGTTGTTTCTGGCTTGTCTCCAGTCCCTGCTCATCTGCTTCCTTGTGCATATATGCACGTGCCTGCCAAAGCCACTTGCTTGCAGGTGGAGCTGCAGGCGTACAGAATCTGCACATTCTCGGGATTAAAAGATCCTGCTTAACTGTCCTCCAAGGGAGTTGCACCGGTGTGCCCTCCCGCCGGCCGCCTGTGAGTGAAATTGCCCCACTGTCAGATTGTTTCTTTCTGCCCGTTGTATAGGTTAGCAACGCAGGTCTGTTGTAATCTGCCTTTCCCTGATTCTCAGTGCTAGCTCTCCCTTTTCACTCCAGCTGGTGGCATGTTGTGCTAGGGGGAGGTGACAAGACAAAAGAAAAAACCCATCCCAGCTCTCCTGGCCTTTCTAGCGTTTTGCTTAGACAAGCCATTCTAATGCTAAAAACTTCACTCCTGCAAGGTTTGTTCTGAAAGTATCAAGGCAATGTCAATATAATTAAAATGGTTTACTCAGCTGATACTTTCCCTCTCCCAGCCCACCTCTTCTACTGCTCTTCTTCCCCCAGGACCCCCATGCCCTTTGGAGGACCCCTGGCGGGGGAGGCCATGTCCAGGGCAGGCACCCCCTTCCTCCCAGAGCTCATCAGTGGCTTGGAACTCCTCCGCCTCAGACCCAGCTTCAACAGAGTGGCCCAGGGCTGGGTCCGCCACCTCCCGGAGTCCGAGGATCTGTAGCCCCAGCCAGCCTGAATCTTCACTACCCTGGCCTCAGAGATCGGAGAACACCAGGACCTAAGATTTGCGGACAGCACTTCCCAGTTTATGAAGGGCCTTTGCACACAAAACCTATTGCAAGTGGCCTCCACGGTCACAAAGTTCAGTAGTCCCCCCATGTGGGGTTTAGAAAGTTTTTCCTTTTACCGAGATGCAGCTGATCTTTATTTATTCATGTTCTTGACATCTACTCAGTACCTAGTACGTGCTAGATCCTGTAACAGCCCCAGGCAGAGGGGCCCAGACCCGGACTTAGAGTAGGAAAAGACAGTAGAGAAGACAGATTTGCAAAGCAGGAAATTGTCTTGCTTTTCCCTGAAGCATGCTGGCTAATAAATACATGAGGAACATGGTGTGATGAGGCAGAGGAGGGGGTCTCTAACTCGGGGTGTGACCTTCTCAGAGGATTGAGCAGGAAGTCAGATGAATAGGGCAAGAAGAAGTGATGGGGAGTGGGGGGCTCCTGGCTGGTGGGCCAGCGTGTGCCGCAGAGGTGCCGGCTTGTCAGAGGTGCAGGGTGTTTTCCGGGAGGGAGAGGGCTCTGTTAGAGCAGTCGGTGACTCCTTGGAAGGCCAGGTTGGGATGGGCTGTGCTAAAAAAATGGGAGAGATTCTTAAGCTGGGGAGTGAGGGGTCTCGATGGCTGCTCTGTGGGCATGGATTGGAGAGTAATAAAGCAGGAAACCAGGGAGCCTTAAAGGACCAAGGCCAGGACTAGGGAGGTGGCCACAGAGATGGAAAGAAGGCGCGTGCACCTCTTTAGGTACCTTGCAGGACAGGTGCGAAGGGAAGTGGGCTACTTAGAAAGACCCCTTCCCACCTCCTTCTGCTCACTGTTCCGAGCAGGCCCTGGGGACAGCTTGTCCTAGTTTCCTCTAGGAGCAGCTCATTGGGAATCGCGGAGAAAGGAGTGTGACGATGAAGACGAGGGTGATGGCTCTTTTCACTGGCTGCTTCAGTGCTTGCTCTGGTGGTAGGTTCTCTACACAATTGCTGATTTTCAGTACCCCCCAAAGTACTGTCCCGTTTTGCAGAGGTGGATATCCAGGCTCAAAAGGGGAAAGTGGCTTGTCCAGGGACAGAGCCATAATGGAAACCGTCCTATTCCAGTGGCTCTTTTCACCGCACAGGGTGGCCAAGCCATGCCCACTTGCCCCGGATTCACCTCAGGACAGTGCCCTGCCTTGCAGAGGTTAAGAGGGTGACCTGGGGAGTCAGACTGGATGGGGTGGTGCTCATCGCCACCGCCAGCCAGTTCTCCCTCAGCCGTGGGCCTGTTTCTCACTGTGAGATGAGGACAAGGACAGAAGCCCCTGCGTGGGGCGGTTTCAAGCATAGCGATGGACTTGAACACAATCAACACTAGAATGTTCTTAGACTCGCGAGACTGCTGCTCTTCGCTGGAAAAGGCGGCAGTGGGTGCCACCTTCGAAGCAGGCTGCTAAGGATGTGGCGGGAGGTCAGAGAAGCAGGCGTGGAAGGGAAGTCTCTGGTCACCCCAGGGCTCGCTCTGTGTGTGAACCACCTCCCCTCCTTGCTTGCCCCTTCCCTGACCCCCGATTTGGGGAGATGAGAAGGTCAGGCATCTATCAGGTTCCCAGGCCACGTGGAACAGCGGGCACATTTTCCTTTGGCTCTGGATGTCCCCTTTGCCCCCACCATGTCAAGGGGCCCCCAGCCTGACTCAGAATTGCTCGCAATCGATGTGTCATCTTGCATTTGGGCACTGCCATTTGAAGCCATGTTTCCATACGCTGCAAGCCAACCGTAAAGTATCAGAAACACACGAGAGGGTTGGCTCTGCTGTGCTGGGGTGGGAATGCGATGGCAGCCACCAGGTCACAGCAGAGAAGAGCCTGGTGGGGGGCCTGCTGCACCTCAAAGCAACGCCTCATTCCTTTCTTCTTTGGATAATGACTCACTGATGTCTTTTTAGGAAAAAAAAAAAAAAAAGGATTCTCATTGGAAAAATACATAAACAAAGGAAATTGTAAAACATGAAGGTACCTGCCCACATAGCTCCTCCCACAGGACATGACCTCCCCTCCTTCCTGCACTCTTCCCTGTCCCACATATCAGAGGTGACCATTGGTCATGGCTCAGGCCCTCTAGAATTCTAGGCCGCTTTGCTAGATAAATATGGACATTGTATAGATGCCCAAGTGCAAAGATCTGTCTGTTTTCATGGGATCATACTCTATGTATTATTCTGTATTTTGCTTCTTTATTTAACAATCAGTAAAATTTGGATCCTGAAAAAGCAGGTCATTAACCTTTCATGTAAGTTAGGGGCCCAACCCACTCTTCATATAAAACACTCTACTTTTGCCTGTTTCATTCTTCTTTTTTTTTTTTTTTAAATGAAACCACTATTTTAAAAAAAATTCTTTTTTTAAAGATTTTATTATTTATTATTTCCAAAGAGAGGGGGAGGGAGAGAGGCAGAGAGGGAGAGAAACATCAATGTATGGTTGCCCTTCACCTGCCTCCAGCTACGGACCTGCCTGGAGACCTGGCTTGCAACCTGGTTATGTGCCCTGGCTGGGAAGGGAACCAGCGGCCTTTAGGTTCGCAGGCCGGTGCCAATCCACGGAGCCACCAGCCAGGGCTTGTTTTGTTCTTTATGGAAATGAAATTATATAGTTATACGGAGATGAAAGGGACCAAGAACAGCCCAATCACTGGAAACCCAGTATCAGACATAGCAGCAATGAACATGAATGAATAGCAGTTCACATGCAACCGCAGAGAGACACCTCAGCACCAAAGTGGCAGGCAGATCCCGTGTGTCTCCAAATGCAAGGCTGTGTTTAATGACTGGGGGAGCAAAAGGTGTACAGTCATAAGGGGGCATGAAATGCTTCGGGAAGGCCGGCCATTTTCTCTTTCTGAGGCTGGGTGATTGTTATACAAGTGTTCGCTTTAAAACATTTAATTTAGTTATAAATTCATGTTTTATACTCTTTTTCTGTTTGTTATATTTTACTAAAATAATTCCTCCTTAAAAAAAAAGTTAATAGATGATTAGATGTACATGAAGAGAGCATTAGTGAAATGAAAATGACATTAAATATAGCTGAAGAATTTGTGAACTAAAAGTGGCCACAACGCATCACAGAAAAGTAAAGAAATGGGAAATATGCAAGAAGTTAAAAGACATGGAAGATAAAATGAAAATGCCCAACCCTACTACTAGGAATTCCAGAAGGAGTTTTTAAATGACTGGGGGTTCTCCAGACTTGGTAAAAGACAGAAATTCATATAATCCTCACTCTATCATGAGAAGGATAAATTAAGTCACTACTTCAGAAACTATGCAAAAATTCCAGAGCTCCAAAGTCACAAGAAAATGCCCAAGGCGTCCAGATAAAAATATTAGATTACCTACAAAAGAATAGCACTTAGAATAATGCAATACTGAAAAATTATCTTCAAGAAGTCAGAGCAAAATAATTTTCAGACAAATAAGAGTTTTCCACTCATCCCTGTAAGAACTACAAAACATGTTCTAGGAAAGATTTGAAAAGAAAATATAGAATCTAAAAAGCAATGATGAACAGAGAAATCAATTCCATAGACAACAGAAAGGGTGAAAAAGAAGGAAAAACATATAAAGTGGTATAAATACATTCAACTGTATCAGTGATAACAATATAGATGGATAGGATTCACCTGTTTAAAGACAGAGATTCACAGATGGGATAAAAAGTAATTCCAACTCCATGCTTTCCACATGAAGCACTCCTAAAAATATAGCAGAGTAGCAAAATGAAGAATTAGGAAGGATAAAGCAGTCAAATACCATCCCAAAGAAATGTGTTCTATCTTCATGCACTGTTGGCGGGATTATAAATTGGTCCAAATCCTGTGGAAAACAGTATTTAGCAGTATTTGATTTTAAAAAATCAAAAATATAACTAGCATATGACCCAACAATTCCACTTTTTTTTTTTTTAAGGTTTTATTTATTATTTCCAGAGAGAAAGAGGGGAAGAGAGAGAAGCAGAGAGGGAGAGAGACATCAGTGTATGTTTGCCTTTCACCATCCTCCAGCTATGGACCTGGCTGGAGACCTGGTTTTCAACCTTGTTATGTACCCTGGCTGGGGAATTGAACCAGTGACCTTTGGGGTCGCAGGCCGGCGCCTTATCCACTGTGCCACCAGCCAGGGTCAATTCCACTTCCGAGTATATATTTGAAGAAATTTTAAAACCCCACTAATTTAGAAAGATATATGCACCCTTATGTTCATTGCAGCATTATGTACAATAGTCAAAATATGGAAGCAACCCAAAAGCCCATCAGTAGACAAATTACTAAAGAGGTGGTACATACATTCAATAGAGTATTATTCAGCCATTAAAAAAGAATGAACTCTTGCCATTTATGGCAATATGGTGGACAGACCTAAAAGGTATCTTGCTAAGTGACATAAGTCAGACAAAGGAAAACAAAAACCATATGATTTCACTGAATGTGTGGAATCCTAAAAACAAAGTAAATGAACAACAAAAGAGAAACACACTCATAGATACAGAGAAAAAAACTATTGGTCACCAGGTGGGAAGGGGTTTGGGGGATGGGTAAAAAAGGTGAAAGAGATTTAGAAGTATAAATTGCCAGTTATAGAAATAGTTGTGGGGACATAAAGTGCAGCACAGATATTTTAGTCAATAATATTGTAATAACTATGTATGGTATCAGGTGGGTACTAGGCTTATTGGGGTAATCACTTCATAAGGTATACAAATGCCTAATCACCATGTTGTACACCTATAATATACATCAACTATAATTGAAAAATAAATTTTTAAAAAAGGAAATGTATTCTAGCCATACTAATAGCAGACAAAGTGAGACTTTCTGACAAAAAGCATTACTTACATAATGATAAACCCATAATCATAGTAAAAAATTTCAGTTTTTAAAAAATTATTGATTGGTTATCAAACAAATAATGAGTCAGGACAAACATTTGGCCAATAAAATGAAAATGTAGAATCCTGAACGACCAAATTAGAGAATACGCCTTATTTTCAACCACCTATGAAATATTTTAAAAATAAATAAATTTAAAACTTTTGTGGGGAGGGGGGAATGGATGGGTGGGGAAGGGGACAGAGGGGAGCAAAAAGGGGATGGATGTAATACAACAACAATAAATTTTTTTTTAAAATGGTAAACAAAAAAACAAAACTTTTGTGTATCAAAGGATACTGTCAAGA
Organism: Noctilio leporinus; assembly: GCA_004026585.1. Classification (NCBI taxonomy): domain Eukaryota; kingdom Metazoa; phylum Chordata; class Mammalia; order Chiroptera; family Noctilionidae; genus Noctilio; species Noctilio leporinus. The sequence goes on along the minus strand of PVIW01002030.1, from coordinate 59,085 downwards.
GAGTGAAAAAGCAACTCACAGAATAGATTATAACTCAAAGGACAAAGTTAACATCCATGACTCCATAGTGACATAAATAAATGACTCAATAAAGGGGGAAAAGAGACAAATCTTCCTTCTTTAGACTTCCAAATAATGTAGGAAGATACCTACCCCTTCAGTTGGTGGCGTGTTGCGCCCCTCTTACTGATTATAGACTGGGCTTGCTGACTTCCAAAGACTAGAACATAGGGAGGGAAAGTAGTCTTTACAAAGAAACCTGAAAGACACCACCTTAACCAAGTGATGAAGCCAGAGACCTGGGGGCAGGGGCCACTTTACACTTCTCTTTCACCTCCATTTATTCTGGGTTACAACGTTTCACTGCAATTTGGCTTCCAAAAAGGTCACATCACACTCTGCCTCATGGGCAGTCCATTGCCTTCCTTTAGTAGAAATGATGCTATTCCTTCTGAGTCTTCTCCGTGAGGGGAGCAGCACAAAATGCTGCAGGTAGGGCAGAGAGAAGGGTTAGGAGGCGGGACACTATGGCAACTAGACTGAGGGTAAGTAACATGTCCAAGGTCACACAGCTGGGCGGTGCTGAAGTGAGGATTTGAACTCAGGTTATCTGGCTCCAGTCTGTTTAAACAATTACTCAGTATAAACCAAAGTGGTTTTGGTAGTCAGATTTGACTACCTCTGTTATTAGAGTAACACTCATTGCTTCAACAGAAGTTTCCAGGTCTCAACATTTTACTATGACAAAATTCCTTCTATCACAACGCTCTTAAGGCAGTGACAGAAGAACCTGGGTCCTCCCGTTCTGTGATGGGCATCTTCTGAGACTGTCCTGCACAATTGGCCAGCAGATGGGAGAAAAGCTCATAGGGTGGGGGAAATCGTTTTTTATAGGCCAGGTCTCCGACTAGCTAAAGTACCCCCAGCTCTGTGCTCTAGAAGAAAACAGAACAGAGTCTGATAAGCACCTGTGAGTTGTCAAATAGCTACCCAATTGCTCATAATTCTGATTTACTCAAGAAAGACTGAGCATCTATTCTTTACTTCAATTTAGACTGGCTGGTGCTTTTCAAAAAACATGACGGGGCAAAAAATTTAGAACCGCTTCCTTCTCAAAAAGGCAAGAATATACACTGGGTAGCCATGTTTGTTTACATGTTTGTATATTAAACACTGCGTGCTTCATCTTATTCACAAGTTGGCTAAAAATCGATTACATGCTTGAAAGTAGACCAAAAAAAAAAAAAAAAAAAGTCCCAAACCCTACCCAAAATGGTGTCGAATATTAGAAAGTACTTTATATTGCTGTCATAAAATCCAGTTTTATTTCCAGATTTTAAAAATCTTAACAAGCAGGCAAGATGAAACCCTCTAAAACAGAAATTCTCCAGTGAAGCTACAAAAGGGCGTATATTATATGGAGCATGTCCGTCCCAAACATACACATTTTAGAAAAAACGTGACATGGAATTGGCTTTGTAGATAACTTCTGCTTGTTTCCTGTTAAAATGACTTGTATATGAAAATGATTCTTTAAAGCGACTGTTTATCAGCCACCACATGGCAGGGTGTGGGCCTTTATATCATCAGAGTGGACAGAGATAAAAATCAAATCCAGAGCAAAAATTTACATTTATAATTTGTTTCTAACTTTCACCGATCTCAAATTCAGCTACCCAAGGAAAATGAAAACTGAAATCTAGAAATGAGACCATGATATTTGGAAAATTGACCCGTTTTAATTTTTTAAAAACAAAAAAGCAACACAATATCAAATTATTTTTACCATCTACAGTTCGGTTAAACATTCTAGGACCAGAGCTCCCTGCCCAGGAGCAGGGAGTTAAAACGGGCCGGACAACGGGGAGTGCAGACACCGAAGTTCCAGCCACGGGTCAGTCTTCCACTCAAATATAGTGCGATGCTTCTCATTTCAGTTTGTTAAAGTGTCTTACAGGAAGTTCTTTAAAACCATCTCATCCCAGACACCAGGTTTCTTCAAGGCTACACAGCTTTGTGACTCTTGTTTCCATCCAATAGATAAGAATAAAAAGCAGTTTTCATTTGTGTCCTTGTTTGGTAGTGTAGAGAAGAAAACTATCAGGCAGGATCCTTCCGTAGCAGTGAGGAGAGAGGTAAGAGACCCTGGGCTGGGCTGGCTGCTGGCTTCCACTTGTCCTTCTGAGGGTGTGACTTCAGAAGTGTTAAATCACACTCATGCCGCTACAATGATTAGTACTAGTAATCTTTTTTTTAGACGATAAAAAGAAAAATACCCAATGGACGTAAAAATGGTCAAAAAGTTTGTATCACAGGTCAATTTTCTACCCGCCCCCCTCCACAAAAAAAAAAAATACAAAATGAACATATAGTTGGGGATGATAACTCCATTGGACATTCCAATTCACCCTGTTGCATTTTCCCCCTGGAAGAGGAACAGGCGTTAAGTTTTATTTGTAATATTATAGTAATCAGATGTGTTAATGGCAGCTGATTTGAGGTCCATCAATTGAATCATGGCTGTCTTCTCCAACTGCCTACATCTGAACACATTTAGCTACCATGGCAACTACAAAGGAAGGAAAAGTATATTTATTCCAAGATTCGGTTCCTGGGATTTTGAAGCGCCCTGTCTTCCGCAGAGCCCAGGATGGAGGTAACGTGCTAGGGGCTGCTGTGTTTCCCCGCATGAGCTCCCATCCTCTGCGGGTCCTGAGAAGGGTAGTGGATTGGTCCCGGAGCCCTCATGAAAGGAGGCGGCGGTCCCATTGGGTGGAACATGTGTGGCCCAAAACCTGCAGGTGGGAGAGAAGTAACCTTTCAAACCTCTGAATCTTTTTTTTTTTTTTTTTTTAAGATTTTGTTTATTTTTAGAGAAATGGGAAGGGAAGAGAAACAGGGAGAGAAATGTTGGCCAGAAACACCACTCACATAACCAAATGACAAGGGGCTTCAGAAGATGTTAGTTTACAGGACTTATTTAGGAACGTCTCCCTGTATTCCTTCTTCTCAGTCCAGGACTGCAGGTAGTGCTAGTGTCATCCAAGCCCCTGCTGGCCATCAAGCAGGCCAACCCTACCTCAGTAGGATCCCCTCCGGCTTTGGCTTTGCGAGGCAAGGAGGAAATCAGGCTGACTCTGATTCGGTGGAATCAAATGATGGAAGATGCTGTCATCCTTAACCTCGATGGCTTATACCAGAATGGAGGGCATTCTGAAACCAGGACTTTCTTCAAAGAGTATGAAAATTCTGCCACAGAAGCAATGGCTAGCTACCTGGGACTGACTGACAGTGTCACTGGCAGTTTCTCGAGCAGCACTATACAAACTGCCTGCCACCAACAAGGTAAAGACCATGAGCCAAAAGTAACTAACCGCACCACCAAGCGCACTGTTTAGTTCATCAGGTAACGGTAATAAGACTTTCTTAATGAATTTACATTCTGGCACAAGCTCCTTATCTTGTTGCAAACAGGTGATAATACTCTGTGAAGTGACCAATGTCCACAGCCTATGTCTTGAGCAACGGGACCCTAGGGTTACGTAAGAACAGGGAGCACCCAGGCTATGCGTCACCGTTATCCAATAGTTCCCACTCTGAATTTCTATATCCCCAGACCTTTAGAAAACTGGCAATTTTGCCCTCCTTGGCAGACCAGGAAAAAAATGAAATATCAAGAATCCTAACAAATCAGATTTACATGAGGAATTCTATGGGGCAAACTCAAAGGATTTAGACTATTAGGACGGCAAAGTATAAAGACAAAACCTTCCTAAGGCTACTTCTGGGCTAAGTGAGGCCTATCTACTAAGAAGGACGGTAAGTTACCTGGGGGTGGGGGCGGGGCGATGCCAGGGGGCGGAGGCAGGGCGATGTTCACCACAGCAGGGGGGCCACTGGGGGGAAGGTTGAAGTAGTTGGCAGAGGCTTCTTCTTCCGCAGCAGGGGGAGGAGGAAGAGCTGGAGAAGAGAAAATAGCCAACAGGTGAGGGGAAGACAATGGTGCAATGCTGTTTCTAGCATTTAATTTTGTAAGGATTTTACTTATTTATTCTTAGAGGGGAAGGGAGGAAGAGAGGGAGAGAGGCATCAGTGGTTGCCTCTCATACACGCACTAACCAGGGCTGGAACCTGCAGCCCAAGCATGGGCCCTGACTGGGAGTCGAACCAGTGACCCTTCCCTTTGCGGAATGACGCCCCACCCACTGAGCCACACACCAGGCAGGGCTCCACCTCCTTTCAATCTGGAGTTCCCACCAGGGGACAGGACGGTTGCAGGAGCCCGAGACCTGGGTCTCCTCTAACATCTGAGGAACAGCAGAGCAGTCTGCGCACCTGAAGCTAACAAGCTAAGGGGCAGGCCAAGCCTGCACTCACCTCCTGGCAGGCCTGGAACGGGCTCTAGCTTGATCCCAGACTCTGTGGTTCCGTCCTTCTCTTTTTCTTTTCCTCTGGCTGCTTGAGACCTGGGACACAGCCACATGACATCAGTACTCTGTCTCTTCTCTCGCCTCTACTACTCATGTTTCGTAGCCAAATGGAGTTCCTCCACTCCTTGCCTCCTCTTCAGCAAACACTCTTTCCACTTAAATGGCACAGTGCAGAGGCTTAGAAGCCAGAAGGCCTGGGCTCCAAATCTCCAAGGAGAGCTCTAAGGGCCAGAAGAGGCCATGTGTGTGTGTGGCACAAAGGCTACTCAGCACCTGGAAGCGCCGTCAGGGTTGCTGCTAGTAGCCATCTTCTCCCTTCCCTGGTGCCAAGCTGGAAACCTGTTCCCCCTTTGAACTTTTCGGGCGTCTCATCACTTTCAACCTAACTTAGCTATTCTTCTCCACTGGACAGTCAGCCTCTCAAGGACGCCTGCATCTCATTTTGTAAACTCTCAAATCCACTTTTCAGGCCCCAGCATTTCACCTGGCCATGTAGCTGGTCACAGAACACATGAACCCTTGGAGATGACGGCACCAATGCCCTGAATAAACTTCCAAAGCAGGGCGATCTCAGTATCCACAGGAATAAATGTTAAGAGAATTAAAAATTCTTTTCGGTCTATTCACCAAAAGCTTACTAGCCCCAGGTAATGAAACAGTCTTCTTGAAAATCTCAAAGAATTCTAAAAGAGTCTATTCTCACCTTCCCCATTTCACGTTGAGTCTACGGCCATTGACAATCAACTTGTTAAAGGACTTCTCCGCGGCCACTTCCGCAGCCTGCCTTGTGGCAAACTGAATGAAAGCACACTGCTGTCTCTGCACAACGGTGATCGTCCGGATCTCTCCGAACTGGTAGAAATGATTTCTGAAGGGATACAGACAAGGAAAAACATGAGTTAACAACTCACAGACATTCCCAGGAGGCTGACAGATCAGTAGCCCCTCCACTGACTGACCACATGGAGCATGGCCCCATGGTCACCTGCCCACCTCCTGCAGGTAATTCCCCCATTGCCTTATTGAGAGAACTACGTACTGAGAGGAAAATAAAATAATGAGCAAATAAAGGTTAGAATATCTCAGGGTTTTTCCCCATAAGTTCCTTAAGGACCCTTAAACCTACATAAGAGGTTGGCCAACTACAGCCTTATAGCTAATATACCAAGAATGTTTAAAAATAAAATTAGCCCTGGCTGGTGTGGTTCAGTGGATTGAGTGCCAGCCTGCAAAGTGAGAGGTCGCTGGTTCCATTCCCAGTCAGGGTACTTGCCTGGGTTGTGGGCCAGGTCCCCCGCTTGGGGCCTGTGTGAGGCAACTGATCAATATATCTCTTACACATTGATGTTTCTCTCCCTTTCTTTCTCCCTCCTTCCCTACTCTCTAAAAGTAAATAAATAAAATAAGTTAGGTGCTGGCTGGTGTGGCTCAGTGGACTGTGCACTGGCCTGAGAACCCAAAGGTTGCTGGTTCGATTCCCAGTCAGGACACATACCCAGGTTGCAAGCCAGGTCTCCAGCCAGGACCCCAGCTAGAGGCAGGTGAAAGGCAACCATACATTGATGCTTCTCTCCCTTTCTTCCTCCCTCCCTTCCCTCTCTCCAAAAATAACGAATCAAAATTTTTAAAAAGTTAAAGGTTATAAAAAAAGAGGAGAGGGGAAGGAGTCTGCCACCCCCTGGGGACTGTCTGGCTCACTTAGACAGGGCTTACTGGAGACAGGGTACCAGGAGCGGGTTATAAACTTGGAGGAATTCCTTTCTTCATTTTATTTCTTTGGAAGAGGTATTTCCACTCTTTGCCCAGATGTCTCATCTAGCTGACCAAGATACAAGCCAAGAAGTACACAAATTTACCAAATGCCAATTTCTATAAAAAACCATGTGAATTTTTAATTGCAAAGCTCTCCTGCTCCTAAATAATTAAGCACACTGGGATGTGTGCCCTATTCTAAAAGCTCTAATAGGCTATTAGGCAAAACAGAATCTCATGTAATTATTACCATATGCAAACATGGAATAAGCACTACTGAAGAACATTTCTACTTTGCATCATAAGCGATTTTATAAGAATTCTGGTCAGCATGATGCTTACTGAATATATAGAATGGCAAAAGAAAAATGTATTTTACATAGGACTGTCTTACTGGCCTGCTTTTGCCCCCCAAAATCATTCCAGGGCAGTTAAAAGCAAAAAGAGCTCATAAAATTATCGCCACAGACCTCAGATCTGTCTCAGTAATGGTATCGCCCAGGCCACCAACATAGAGCGTGGTGATCGTCTTGTCCTCCGGCGGGTCCAGACGGGGCATTGTTGACGCCCGCTTCAGAAGCTTATCCGCCACAGGGTCATTGATGCCGTAATACCGGTCTTTAATGTTCTGGTCAGCAAGGGGGTCATCTGGATCTGTAGGCTTCTCATGTCTACGGTTCAGGAAAGAACAATGCATAAAGGTGAAAGAAAATAACATTTATAAATGTCATCCAACAGTAGCTACATCAAGCTCCAAAGACATACACTCAAATGCTTCTGAACTAAAACCCTCGTCACATCATAATTATCAAAACAGAGCTAATATCAAGTGATTTACTGGAGTCCAAGGACTTGCCAGTCACCTAAAAGCCATTTAAATGGCCATTTAGGGTGGCAGAGTTTCCTCATACAGAAATGCTTTGGGCACAATGTAACCCAAAACAAAGGGTAACCAAACCAGTGTTCTCTCTAGGTCAATGGTTCTGAACACATCTCAGGTCTTATATTCCATTAAGTATCTGATTAAGGCTATGACCCAGCCGTAGAAAATGGAACAATATTTTTGGCAGGGGTGGTGCTAAGCAACCCCAAGTTAAGAGCTCCTAATCCAGATGCTTGGCAGTCTTAGCTGAAACACACTCACACCCCCTTAAGATGCCTGACCTCCACTGACCTCCACTATCCAGTGCGATCCAAGCCAGCAACACCATGACAGTGAAGACTTACATCTCAGGTAGAAACTCTCAGGGTCAACGTCGTTATTATACAGCAATTTAGCATTATTATATAGCTCAGTTACAAGTTCCATTATATGTGAAAACAACAATTTAATCAAGCTATTCTAAACTTTACAATCTTCAGACATGAGACCCACCATACTAGCTGTACATACTTTTAGACTTTAAAGCAGAAATAGTTGAAGCTGGCACCTCCCATTTCTTGGATGACTAACTGTCTGAAAGCAAATACTGAAAGTGCACTTCAGCTCTTACCTGTATGGACACTCCTCTCCTCTCTTACATTCTCCTTTCACCCAGAAGGAACAAATGTGGGGCCGATTCCTTTTGTAGTAGGGCGTGGTCCGGGCCAGTTTGAGCAGCATGTCACTGGTGGACGTGGCTTTCCCCAGCATGCCAACTGGCCGTGTTCCATCGGAGTTAGAAATCTATATGGGGTGGCAAATTGAAAAGACACACTATATAAACTGTCACCAGGGTTCTTTCATCCAGCACGAGACAACACCAGGACCGTGGCGGCATACCTCCCTCTCCATGTTCTGCGTGTAGTACTCTTTATTGACATCTGACTTCGGCATGTCATCCTTAAAAGACAATCCTGCATCACGAACCTGGATGGGCAGGCCTGGCACAAAGGAAAGAAGGAAAATCTCAGGCATGTTTTTATTTACTTTAAAGATTTTATTTATTATTTTCAGGGAGAGGGGAAGGGAGAGAGGCAAAGAGGGAGAGAGATATCAATGTATGGTTGCCTTTCACCTGCCTCCAGCTATGGACCTGGCTGGAGACCGGGCCTGAAACCTGGTTATGTGTGTCCTGGCTGGGAATCAAACCAGCGACCTTTGGGTTCGCAGGCCAGTGCCTTATCCCACTGTACCATCAGCCAGGGCTTCAGGCATGTTTTTAAATATTACTAAAAACACAGAGAATACAATATATCCTTTCCTTCTCCATTTTCTTATTTGGTACCAAAGGCTTTACTATATTCCTATTCAAAATCTTTAGCACCATTCAGGCAAATATTGCTACAGTGCATTCTAAGAAATTGTCCTAACTCCTGAACTGTCACAATTTTGAAACAAATGTTTTAGAAAATCTCTTAGATGAATAAACTTTGGGAATAGTCAGACATGACCTGTAAATTAATAATGTCTCTAGCTTTTATTATAACACTTTTAAAATAATCGTAAAAGGTGGTTAATTTTTAGGTTGGTCCCACAGGTACCCTGGATAGTCACAGTCAAGTACAGATCATTGTATTCTAGAACCAGAACAAACCTATAAATTAACAAACCTATAAACAATATGCAGCCAGGACTCCAAGAAGCAGGGTAACTTTCTGAATTTAACATTTAAAAACTCATATTTTTCTCTCCTTTTATGGTATAGTAGAAACTCTTATCGAAAAACTACTTTATCGTAAACAAGTCCCTTTCAGTTAAAAACAAACAAAAAGCCATTACTCTAAAACTGTGGCGGTGTATCAGTCCTAACAACAGAGTTGAGACAAAAACCTAAAGCACAGTTAGCTCATGAGCTTCCAGTAAGGAGTGTGGAAAAAAAGCTCTGTACCTAGAAAGAAGCCCAAAGCAAGGAAATTACCTATAACAGGAGCAATGCTTGACTTCTCCTTGGCTACAGGATGCATGTGGGAGAGTTTTAAACCAATTCTAATTAATTCCCAACTTTTCTTTAAGTTTCTACTATGGTTCAGGTGGACTCTAGGATGGCCTACTATGGTTTTCCTCTTATTAGGAGAAACAGAATTATACAGCAAATTATACGGTTTTCCTCTTATGTTCCAAAGTGGGGTCAAAACCAGAGGCAAGGTAGACACGGGAGATAAAAAGACTGGTTGGTTGTCTAGGGCATCTGCATAGCATAATTTCGGGTTTACTGGATGGAGCAAACATACCATATTCTAGATCCAAGAGGCAGGTCTGACAGACATTCTTCAATTTACTACAGGTTTGGCACACTTCAGTCTTCTTGAAACGCATTCGAACCCCAGGGCACCAGCGAAATACTGTGAATGGCCTGGCACAGATCTTTAACACATAAAAGAGCCACAGAGAGTGAATGGGCCTGACCTGGACAATCAATCCAGGAGACTTAATAGCTATGCGGTGTAGGGGACGGTGACAGCTGACGTCAAGAGCTAAGACCGAGTGCTGGCAAAGCAGAAGCAGGCCAGCAGCTGACAGCAGCCAGAACCAGAGGGTGCTGAGAAGGGAGCATTCAGCTGTAGCTGAATGCTGCTCTGACTGCTGCAGAAGAACCATTTATTGTTTAGATAGCCTGGGAACGGAACAATCTTTGCCCAAAGTGTTCCCTTAAGCCTGCAAAACCTCGGAGACCATGTTCATTATCATTGCCTCTCCATCCAAGGGCAATGCTCCACCTGGCCCCTGCTTCTCTCTAAACTGTATTGTGTCTTTCTTAACCTCCTGTCGCCCCCACTTAAGGGCCTCCACTCTACGTGGGTCGCAGCAATGGGGGATTCAAAGAAAGGATCTCCAAATTCAAGGTTGACAAGACACCCTCACAATCATCTAGTCTAAGTGCCATCCGATACTTAATTCATAGTTACAACACTTTGCCCCAGTAGTAAAAATTTCACATAGTACAGAAGTGAATACCCAAAAGTCAAAGTCCTCTCTACCCCAGAAGTAACCACCACTAATAATCTGACCCTTAATCTTCTGGCGGGGAATGGAGAGTCTCCTATACTTCTTTGAGAATCTTAGGACTGCTGTGACCTTCCCCCTCAGCTAAAATTCTCAAGAGTATAGTCAACTAACACTTGGTATACAACCTCAGGCTGTTCAAAGCCCATCCACAGATACCATGTTAAGAATCCCACATTAAAGGGCTCGTTTCTTACCTTGCACACTATAGAGTTATCAGTTAATGAGTATGTAAATGATACATGAAAGTTGTGTAGCACTGATGTTTACTGGAGGACCTCAAAGCTCAGCAAGTTGAAGGTTCATTTGGTAGAAAAAACGAAAATAAAATGAAATCATTACTCTTTAACAGACATACTTACTTTGCATTCTTTCCCATACTTTTCTTTGGTCTGAAATAGAAAAGAAAAAAATCAGAGGACTGAGTGCTGGATTGTAAACCAAAGGGTCGCTGGTTCAATTCCCAGTCAGGACACATGCCTAGGTTGTAGGCTAGATCTCTAGTTAGGGGAACACAAGAGATAACCACACATTGACGTTTCTCTCCCTCTTTCTCCCTCCCTTCTCCTCTCTCTAAAATTAAAGAATTCCTTAGAAACAAAAAACTAGTGCCAGGATAAAAAAAAAAAAGACCAGATGTCTTTTTTTCTTTTTAAAGATTTTATTTCATTATTTTTAGAAAGAGGGGAAGGGAGAGAGGCAGAGAGGGAGACAGACATCAATGTATGGTTGCATTTCACCTGCCTCCAGCCACAGACCTGACTGGAGACCTGGTTTGCAACCTGGTTATGTGCCCTGGCTGGGGAATCGAACCTGCGACCTTTGGGTTCACAGGCCGGCGCCTTATCCACTGTGCTACCAGCCAGGGCCCAGATGTCTTTTTCTTCCCCAAATACAACCCAAGAAATGTGTCTAGAGACCCCAGCAATTTAAAGGGGTTGAAGGAAAACATTTTGGGGTGGTGTAGGGCAGATATTCGAATCACCTACTATTAGTTATCACCTGTTAGGAATCTTTTGGATCACCCTGGCTGGTGGCACAGTGGATAAGGCGCCAGCCTTTAAGTGAACCCAAGGTCACTGGTTCGATTCCCAGTCAGTGCACGTAACCAGGTTGCAAGCCAGGTTTCTAGGCTTGTCCGTAGTTGGAGGCAGGTGAAAAAGGCAACCATACATTGATGTCTCTCTCCCTCTCTCTGTTGCCCTCTCTCTAAAAATAATAATAATAAAAAAAAAGAATCTTATGGATCTAACATCAGGTGTGTGTCTTTCCACAGCCACAACTCTTAGGTTCACCACTATCTCCCAAGTTCTCTCCCAAGAACTAAAATTCCTAACAGTGTCCACAGTCCCTGAATCAGAAAGGACGTTGTCATGATGAGCCCATTCTACAGTTAGTCAGAAGGTAACTACCATCGAGTGTGCTGATATCCTTCCTGCATACTGAATGTTCCCTTCCCATAAGCTACTCAACAAACATACCAACACCTGAGACTGATCACAATAATACAGTCCTAATTTAATGATTGGATGTTAATGGTCACTAATTTTACCTTTATTTACAGCAATAGATACCACATTATATTAAAGAGACAGATATGGTGCAGTGGCCAAAAGGTTTTTGATTATGAGTAGGGAAACCTCCTTCTAGTCCTGATTCTCCTGCTAAAGGAGGTCCCTGGAAAATATCTGAATTTACATCCCAGCTCCACTAGTTACTTGCTATATGAAAAGACATAAGCCCAGTTTCTGGTTAACAGCTGTCCCAGGTAAAATGCGCAACAAACCGAGATATTACTATGACTCCCGCATCACAGGATTGTCACTGAGCTCCAAAGTGAGAGCGTAAGTAAGCATGCCAGTCCTCTGCAAATGTTCACAGGCTTTGGGCTAGTAAAGAAGCATGGTAACTTGTGCCTGGCTAAGAGAAGCAGTTCACCGACAGTGCGCAAGTACCACCACGTTGACATCTGAATAATTCCCGTTTCACACACGGTCACTCACCATTCGGATATATGGGTTTTCTCCAAGGCACGTCTGGCACAGAATGGGGAAATCCTGGAGAAGTTGGGAAATCCGGTTGAGAGCCGGGCTCCGCAGCCCCCGCGATCTCAGCCACCCTCGCGGGTAAAGGGACGGGAGCGCGGTGGGGAACGCGGTAGGGCAGGAACCCAACGTCCGGCACGGCCCGATCGCGGAGCGGGAGCCGTCTGCTTTTCCGGCGGTAGAAGAGACCAGCACCGAAACAGCGAACGGGGAAGCCACGGAAAGGGAGGCTGGGCTCGGACGGTGGCTAAGCCCCCTTCCTCCAGCCTCCGGCTCCAGCCTGGCTAGGCCCCGGCCCTGGCTCCTCCCCGGGGTCCCCTGGACCACGCTGGAGCCACGGCCGCACCCGCCCGCAGGGGGCCCGGCCTCGCCGCTTCTCTCCGTCTCCCTCCCGCGGGCACACTCACCGCATCCTCCCAGTTCTGCCTGTTGTAAGTGTTCGAACCTAAAGAAGTCGCCATCTTGAGAGCGTCCGGGGGCAGCGGAAGCTTCCGAGGGGGAAGAGAAGACCGCCACAATCCCGTCAGGCCCCGGGGCTGGGCCCCGGCCTATGACATCTTATTTACGAGTCTGGTGCGCCGCTAGGGGCGGGGCCTTGTACGTCCGGACACCGCCCCTCAGCTTTTTCGCCGGATATCCGGTGTATTCACGCCGGTTCTTCTTTTGAGTTGGTCCCTGGTTGGGATAAGAAGCCCCAGGTACAGCTGGTTAATTTTGAAAATGAAGTGAAACAATAAAGGAACACGTCATGAGTGAGGAGATGGGATTAAAGCAGCGTTAGCTCCTACTGAGCGCTTATTACGTCACACGCTGGGCGGACGTCTTGCGGTGCCAGCGTCTTCTTTCTCCCAGTAACTGCTGCCACCCTTGTAGGCAAAATATAGAGGCGAAAGGTGTTCTGATAAAGAACAGAAGTCTTGACTCAAAAGCAGTCACTTAATCCAGTCACAGCTTTAATCTCTTAAACCCGTCAAGGCTAAATTCTTAGCACCTAGGTTCCATCATTTCCCAATTAGCTTTTAGTTATTTCTATAGGGTTAGTTTGAAACGAAAATAACATCGTGAGATACAAAGATTCCGCCTCAGAGTTCACCCCCTCTAGGACACCCAAAGAATAAACCTGCCACTCTGCCAGGCCAGCCTGACCCTAGGCTGTGCCCAAAGTTCTTTCCCATCCAAAATACCTCGGCTGGAAGACGCAGGCAACCTTGAGGAAGAAGAGAACCAGCGAGCCAGCCTTCTGTATTTCTGAGTGCCCTGGAGGCGCTCAGCTTCTCAGCCAATCCCGTCCTAGACTGTTAACCATTGCGTGATAAACTTCTCCAATACCTTGCCCCGCTACTTCTCCCCAGATCTCTGTATATGTATTTTCAACTTCTGAAAGGAAAGGTGTCTTAAGGACCAACACAGGCATTGCTTTATAGTTTTGGGAACAGGTTATAGCTACCGTCCTAATATTTTACGAATTTCAAGCATTCTGGTACCACTTTCAAAATCTTTGAAGTATCATCAAACTATCTAAAATGTTTGTTACCTATTTTTTTTTAAATCTTCTAGTTGTACAGTAAGGAAATTTTACATACAGTCGCCACAAATATAGGCTAGTTCCATCCCCAGAAGTTTCCTCATGTCCAAGCAAGTCCACTTCTCTCCACACACACTGGCAGAGGCAACCACTGGTGTTCTGTCCCTACAGTTCCGCCATTCTCGGAATGGATGTAGGTTTTCATTTGTAAATACCTTAGGTCGAGGTTATTTGAATGTGTTAGTTTTTTTTTTTTCTGTATGAGAAAGTGCTTAGGTTTATCTGAGCTTCTTGGATCTGTGGCTTATCTTTAATTATATTTTGAAAATTCTTAGATGTCATCTGTTTAAATATTCTGCCGGGTTTCTTCATCTGGAGCTCCAATTACACACATTAGACCATTTGATATTGTTTCATAGGTCTTGAATACTCTGTTGTTGTTTCACTCTTTGGCAAGGTAGGGGATGGGGTTCAGTTTGGTTACTATTTATTGACCAATCTCCCAGTTTCCTGATTATGCTTCAGCTATGATGAATCTACTGATGAGCCCATAGAAGATATTCTTTATCTCTGACCTTTTTAATTTCCATTTGTCTCTTAGAGTTTCTACTTTGCTGAACTCAGTTGACACATATTAGGCATTTTCAACTAGATTCTTCAAGATGTTAATCAGAGTTTAAGTACCTGCTCCATAGTTCCAACGTCAGGATCATGCCTATATATGGTTTTGTTATAGGTGGAAAATGGGTTGACTTTTTTGTTTTTGTTTTTTTTCTTGATTACCAGTCAGTGCTTATGGAACAGTTGTGACTGGGCAAATGCGATGCTTGGAAACGGTCAAGCCTCTGCTTCTGTCAGGCTATTTGTTTGGGGTTTGGTCAATCTAGTCAGAAATTGAGCTGGGTTTGGGTTTTGTTGCTATGGTTATCTTCAGTGCCCCACAGCATTCACATCCTCCAGTGTCATTTTGTGCTTTAGGTTGGAGTTTAAGAATTTTTTCACAACTTCGTATTTCATCCTTAGCTTTCAACTGTCCTGTGTACCTGGTTAAGTCTCTGCCTTTGCTCACCCCCAGCAGCTGTCACTAGTAGCTTGCTAGGTGGGTAGCGGGGGAGAGGTCGGGTTTTGTTGTTGTTCTAATTCATCTTCAGTCTTGAGTAGGCCCCTTGTGGCCAGGCCTTGGGAACAGGTCTTCTTTCAGTATTGCTGCTCCTCCTGCAGTAGGAGACCTTTAATGGAATTGGCATAGACTCCTGGGGCTTGGGACTTAATCTCATTCCTCCCAAGACTGAGGTTTTTGCTTACCTTGCCCCAGCAGCAAGAGGGAATTTTGTCCTCCCCCAGTGGCTGGGGCCTTTTTGCTCCTTATGAGAGAAGGGCCAGGCAGGGGGAGGTAAGGTTCATGCCTTCTCTGGAGCAGCAGCAGGCTCTGCAGAGCTCCAGCACCCCACTCCCAGCCCTCGCGGGTCTTTCTTGGGGACACCAGGTGCAGGTCTGGGTGCATGCAAGCTTCCTTAGTGCCTTAAGGCTTCAGGGGTTTCATCCTGCCATGTTTGCCCAGTTGGCCTTCAACAATTCTTCACTATTTTAATTGATTCTTTCTTACCTGCTCATATTGCAGGTGGGCCAGTCTACATGTCTGATCTCTCTTTGGAGGGATCTGTCCCCTCCTTGAAATTCAGTGTGACAGCTCCAATACAATTTATGATTTTGTCATCTATCCTCCTTAACCTTTTTTGGGGGGATGGGGGTAGGGTTGGGGGGTGGTACTCTTTTCAAGTTCTACGTCATAGGCATCAGTAGAACTCCAGAGTTCCACTCTTATTTTAAAAGGAAAATTTGATAACTTCTGTAAGTGGAGAATTAGTATTACATTAAGATGTAGCCTTAAAAACGAGTGCAAGGAAAATGAAACATTTTAAAATAAAAAGCTATGGTTATCTGCCAAAAACTCTGAGCCAGAAGCCTATGTCAAAAAAAAAAAAAAAGAGTGCTAATGTGACAAACGTAATTAAGCATACTGATACTTTTTTCTTGATTTAACCAGAAGGATAGGGGCTGGGGGTCATGAGAAGGAAACAACTTTCTCACTGTTTGGTTCCATATTATTATTATTATTTTAATATTTTATTTGTTATTCCAGAGAGAGAGGAAGGGAGAGAGGCAGAGAGGGAGAGAAACAGAGAAACATCAATGTATGGTTGCCTTTCATCAGCCTCTAGCTATAGACCTGGCTTGCAACCTGGTTATGTGCCCTGGCTGGGAATCAAACCAGACCTTTGGGTTCGTAGGCCAGCACCTTATCCAGTGTGATACCAGCCAGGGTCGGGTTCCATGTTATTTAATGTTACATTCATTTAACACTTAAGGTCATTATCCTGTGCAGCTATCTAGCATCTATAGTGATGGAAGAAGGACAGCTAGTGGGGTGGTATGGGGGTGGTGGTGGAGGGATTGAACGAAAAGGAAGAAGGACTCATGGCCATGGACAACAGTGTGGTGATTGCTGGGGGAGGGGGGGTATAAGGGAACAAAATGTTAACAGGAAAAAAATACAGTAAAGATTAAATTAAAAATGCCTTTCACTACAGATGTCCCTGACCATAAGAAAATGAGGGTAAAGGATAGTAGTCCCCCCTGATCTGTGTAGGACACCTTTCAAGATAGCCAGTGATGCCTGAAACCATGGATAGTACTGAACACTATATATATTGTTTTTTCCTATACATACATACCTCTTCACTTTAAGGAAGAACTTTATGGCTTCTCCTTGGCATATCCCAACTGCCAGCATCACTACCCTGTTACTTTGGGGCCATCACGAAGTAAAATAAGGATGGTTTGAACATAAGCACTGCAATACAGCAGTCCATCAGATAAACAAGACATCTAGTAAGTGACTAACAGGCATATACAGCATGGACAACTGGACAAGGTATTCACGTCCCGGGTGGGATGGAGTAGGATAGCATGAGGTTTTACATTGCTACTCAGAATGGCACACAATGTAAAATTTGTGATTTCTGGAATTTTCCATTCATTATTTTTGGAGCATGGTTGATCACAGGTAGCGGAAGTTGCAGGAAAAGGGGGACTACTATATTGCGACTGGCAAGTGACACAGGTCTCTGTGTTTTGAGTTTGCTCTGGGCTGCCCTTTGAGTAGAATACATGAGAAGCAGATGACAAAGGGGCCTGGGTTTGGCGCTGATGGGAGTCTGCAATCCGGTAACGGAGCTACACACACACACACACCCCATCATACAAGGAAAACGCAAATGCTCTGCAGGGGCCCAGTGCTATGGATTAAGATCACAGCCAGACGGGAGTAAGGGGAGATGGGAGCGGGAAAGTAATTCTGAAGGTGCAGGGAGAGGGAAGAGTACTCTACACTGAGAAAACACCGGAACAAGAAAGCTCAGAGCAAGTAAGGTCTGGCTTATGACAAAAAAAGGCATACGTATATTAAAACAGGTAAAAGGTCAACAACAGCTATATAAATGTTAAAGGATGATACTATTATTCAACAAATATTGGGAGCCTACTATTTGCCAGGCATGGATTCTAGGCTCTGCACACAGAGCAATTTTTTAAAAAAGATAATCCCTGCACTGTGAAGCTTACGTTCTAGCATGAGAAATCAGCTGTCAGATTGAAAGTAAGCAGATAAGGGACTGAGAACTGACTGTGTATTTAACAGGGTGACTAGCTGGTGACTGACAGTCCGGGTTCAGGTGAGGCTCAGAGGAGAGGAACTGAGAGTTTGGGGTTCTGCTGTTGAGGAAGTAAGAGAAATGGGGTGGCAGCTGGACAGGTGTGTGAGGCCAAGTTCTTTTCTAAGGAGAGAGAAATCATAGCAGGCTGCTGGAATGATGCAGAAGGGAGTGGGGAAGTGCTGAAGTGATGTCCCTGACCAGGCAAGAGGATGAGATTAAGTGCACTACGCGGTGGGGCTGGCTTTTGACAGGCGCGTGAATAATTCATGTCTAGTAAAAGGAGGGACGGAGGAGTTGTATGAGTACAGATGAAGGGGGATGGGTGGCCACCTGTTGGAGCTGGGCCATTTTGTATATCTGAAAGGATATCTTTGGGAGCCAAGACCCAGGATAGGAGCTGGTAGAGACCTAATAACATTAACATTTGTATAATGGTTCTGAACATGTTAATAAGCAGCTCCAGTAACATCTACACATACAATATTACAGTCAACCAATCTGATATGGTTTTAGCTTAGTTCATTTAAAGAAATGGGAGGAGGAGGCATGGCCCACTGACTCATATTAACTCTCTTGACTCTACCCTTCTTCTTACTCTGGGCCATGCCATTACGTCAGTCTTCATGAAACCAAACAAAAGACATTCAAGCTTTGTCTGCTTTATTTCACTACATTAAGTTAAGCAATAAGGCAAAACAGGAACCTGTCATTCATAAAGATCAAGGAGTACCTCTCATTCCCCAAAGGGACCAAAAAGGATGTTTCTTCCCGATATGCATGACATTTAGCTCATTACACCTACAAGCACCTTGAATAAAAGAAAATTTTAGTGGGCTAATCAAATCACAAATTCAAACCTCGCCTTAAGTTTCCAAAATTGTAGTCTCCAGTGCTAATGACATCAAATTCGCCTACAGTGGTGCACAAGAACTATGCATTAAAAATCTTGCACCTGATCTAATATACATAAGCAACAAGTAAAATTCCAAATTCACCAGCTGCAGGTGTTGAACCATTTCTACTAACACACACAATACCAGCTTGTGCTGAAAACTATCTTGAGGACACACTAAACCAATGGCTCTGTTTTTCCGCAAGTTAACTTGACTTCTGTGTCACAGAAGCCAAGGGTGGGTGATGAGACCCATTAGTTCAACAGTATTACTTTTGGGAATAAATGCCAGCTACATGCCATAAACACATAACATACAACCATGTGTAGTCTATGCAGATGTGTGAACTAAGAAAGTTCTCCTCTACTCTGATGCCCTTTCCTCCCCTGGCAAATGGGAGCAGTGGCCTCACAGTAGGTTCTAACAGGTAGTGAAATAAAAATTAACTTGACACTCTGTGGGGTCACAACAAGTTGAACTATTTCTAGAGTCTAAATTTGTAATTATACAACCTCTGCCCCCTTTTTAAGAGGCTAAAAGCCTACTTCTTACTATCACAGTATTAATACTGCAGCATGTATATTACTCTGTGGAATATTATTTCATAAAATTGGCTTGACCTTCAGAATACCAGTTAGTGTCTTTCAAAGGCTTCCTAAATATTTTTCTCTTCCTGGGGAGCTAACAAGATGAAATGTTCTATCTATATTTCTACATTACTATATATCTTGATCTTTTCTTTTTAAACTAAAGGCTTGAACTTAAAAACAAAACCAGGGTTAACAGGAAATTCCTTTTTTCAACAAAAGTCTATTGTCTACTTGCTAACAATGTTTACAAAAAATGTGATGCAGCTGGTGATCTACTTTGTCAAGTCTCATTTTAGAAAATGTCACAGATTTCAGCTCAACAACCCAGCTCCAGGATGTGGAGTGAGAACAGAATGTGTACTGTTAGGCATGTGTCTGGGCTACTTGCTGAGCTGTTTTATGGTTTACAATCAAAATGGTCTGATTTGACACATGGAACAGTCCAACTCAGAAGGGGAAAGGTTCTTCTTAATATCCAGCTTTGGATCCAAGAGATAATTGTTAATCTCTCCTTCAAATCAATGAAAAGAACATTAATTCAGTTCATGCTAACAACCTAAACATTAAAATGTTTTCTACATTCCAGAAGTGAACTTGCCCAAGTTTTCTCTGGGCTCCTTCTAGGTCCCAAATACTCAGAACAATCTATCGAGTTAAAGAGGCAGAATGGAGAAGGGGTAGGGAGTAAGACATATAAAGACTGCCTCCCTGTGGAAGCATTAATTCCCTGGATATTGTGGCAACATTTAAAAATACAAGGAATTTGACTCCCCCTTGACATGACATGTAAATGTCTGCTTCTGAAAAAAGGAAAGAAAAAAAAAAACAAACCCAAAAAGTTCTGTACTCTACTGGGAAAAATATTTTAAGACCAACCGATAGGTGGGTATCCTGTATTCACTAAGAAGAGGGCAAATGAGAGTGTCTTCAAAATTTCACAGGTTTTCCCAACCATCACAAAACTAAGGACGATGTGACAATTCTACTTTCCTGGCACATGGAAACCTATGGCGTGATGGGAGCCATGATGGCAAGCAAAGAGACATGATTAGATTGCTAGATTATAGCTAATGGAATGCAGAATGCAGTTAGTACATTGAGCCCAATGTTGGATTGTGACTAGCAGGTCTTCCTGTCAGTAATCATTTTAAGTTTCTTCTATGAGATTATGATCCTCTGTGAGATTAGATTAGGAGAGAGTATGTCAGAGTTTCTCAAGTGTAAATCTAACGCCACTCCAAGGAGAACAGCCACCCCTTTCCTGGGCTGGCACTGTGCTGCTGTTATTCAGCGTGCAAGGCTCGGTGAGGGAGACAGGGATCTACGGGTGTTAACAGAAGTGACAGCAAGAGGAACAGCAGCTGGCCTGTGTTCCTGATGCCCTGCCCACACCCCCACCCTCCCAGGAACAGCATTCAGTAGTGTGTGAGTACATTGTTACAAACAAGGCCTAATGAAGCAGCAGCTTCCACATTTTAACACGGGTTTGTAGTGATCCTGCCCACCAGTGAAACCTTTTAAGGAAGAAGCGGGCCCAAGCTGAGTTCCACATGCTGGGTGAGCCAAATGACTTCGGTGCCCTGGTCACTTTCTTCGACGGGGCGGATGGGGGCTGCCAGGTTTTTAAAATCATGCTTCATCTTAAAGCACACGGTCACTTCGCCCTCCTCACGTTGCGGGGTCACTTTGATGAAAATCCCCACTTTGTTGGCCTTCCTGAAGGCTATAATGCTACAGGAGGAAACATGCACAGTATTAGGCAGGACACAAATCAGCCAAGCCAGTAAGACTTACAGTTATTTGATGGCCCAACAAGAAATCTCTGATAATGGGACATAACCACCATCCCATTATCAGCAGTGAAGAGTCTCTTCAGCAACTTGTTGATCTCCATATTTTTTAATGTTACAAAAGTAAAATATAGTTATACAAATTCAAGTGGGAAAAATAAGTCTTTCCCCTTATTTTTCTCTTCAGCACAAGAGAAAAATTGTAAACACTTTGGTTCTTAACCTACTAGGTATTTTTCTATTTACACTTTTCAGCTTTTTTAAACCAACAGATATAGGACATACTATCCTGCAACTTGCTTTTTCCCCATGTTTATCACAAATACCTTTCCATACTGGTACATCTTCTCCACTCTACAGAATGGTTATCTAGTATTGTTCTCCATTTGCCATGCCTGGCATATACTGAGGCTGTTGCCAAAGTTCCTCTGTAATAAAAACAAGTGTGCTGCAAAAATCCCTTTATGTTCACCTTTGTGCACATGTGGTAGGTCACAGACTTGACCATAAATCAAAGATAAAGAAATTTCTGGAAAACATAAATCAGTGTTTTTGTAAATAACCTGTGTAAATTAGGAACTTTTAGAATAGAAAAATCTCTTTAAGTGAGGTTTCCATTCCACTTTTCTCTGACATGCACTTCAAATTTATGCTTTAGTTAACTTAGCTTCAAAAAGTAATATAATAAACTATTTAATCTACTTTCCAACTGATACTTAGTTTCAGAAGTTACTGGAATTAAACATTTAGATATTTAAACAGTATTCCATAACATTAATTTACAGATATCTAAAAGTCCTATAAAATATAGTAATGTGAAATATAATTAATTTAATCAAGCTGTCATGTAATTAATCTAACTGGAATTTGATATCTCAAATGATCTTCCAAGAAGTTGACTCTGGCTTGACAAATTTATGTACCTAATTCATGTCATTTAAGGACCCACATAAAGCAAGATTACAGAGAATGCCGTTTATATTGTAGTTAACTAACTAAACTCTGATTTGTTATCAGATTCACTTTTAAAAACTCAGTTAAAAATAGTAGAAAGGAAAAACTAAATCTCTATTTCTATCCTTAATTTCCCAGGCAACCATTGCCATCTGGAAGCTTTAAAAAAAAAAATAAAGAAAGAAAAAAAAAAGCCCTGGATGACATGGCTTAGTTGGTTGGATGACATGGCTTAGTTGGTTGGATGACATGGCTTAGTTGGTTGGAGTGTCATCCTGTGAACCAAAAGGTGGGTTTGATTCCCGGTCAAAGCACATGCCTGGGTGTGGGTCCAATACCCAGTCTGTGGGTGTACGAGAGGGAATTGATCTATGTTTCTCTCCTCCCTCTCCCTCCCTTCCCTTCTCTCTAAAATCAGTAAGCGTATCCTAAGGGTGAGAGAAGAAAACTGGATTCCTGGTACCCTCCCCCGAACAAGGCCTGCTAAAGGGAATCTCCAGGGCGGGGCCTGGGCTCCAGAACAACAAAGCGTTAACAAACCACTTACCCTGGTGCTTTCTCAAGTTAACCCATTTGGTGATCATTGTACTAATTTCACCTGTGCCCTCATTTTTTTTCCCCAACCCATCCTACATTTTCTCTTCTAATATCTTGCTAAGGGAGCTTTTGATCATTGTTACAAAACCTTAAATGTTCCACGTGCCAGTAAGTTAAGCTATTGCTTTTCAGCTCCAAGGCCACCTTCTGCATCTTGCTTTGTGACCCAGGACTATACAAAGCACATTTCTGCTCTGCAGGCTGGCTCCCTGGCAGGTCCCGTTCTAGGGGGCTCTAAAGGAAGCCTGGAACCTGCAGGAAGGAGGGTCTGCTCCTCCCCTCTGACGTCCCATAGGCCTGAATATCAGCTGCACGTGGCCCCTCCTTCAGGATTCCCAATTTTAATAATTCTGCTTCCCTTTGTTCCCTCCTCAGCCCTGGGGTGGTAGCTGCTTCCTAAAATTGCCTACTCCGGGATACTTAAGAGTTTTTTAACCTTTGAAGATACCCAGTTAACAGCTCTTTGTATTAAATCCTCTCAAATAATGTGATTTCTGTCTTTAGACTGGATGGTGACTGGTGGCATTCCCCACTCAGGAAAAGGTTTAGTATTTTACTTTTCAGTTATTACATATGAGAGAGTAAAATCTATTAACTACTCTAACAGAGCAAGGGTAGGGGTGGACAAATCCAATGATAAATCTATAGGGTTACTGCATTCTGTTCACAACCATTGTAAGTCATGCACTGGAATTTTTTTTCATTAACATTGGAAAATAGTCCTGGCTGGTGGCACAGTGGATAAGGCACCAGCCTGCAAACCTGAAGGTCACTGGTTCGATTCCCAGTCAGGGCACATAACCAGGTTGCAAGCCAGGTCTCCAGCTAGGTCTGTAGCTGGAGGCAGGTGAAAGGCAACCACACATGGATGTTTCTCTCCCTCTCTGCCTCTCTCCCTTCCTGCCTCTTTAAAAATAATAAATAAAATCTTAAAACAACAACAAAGGTTAAAACAACGTGACTACAGAATGATACCAATGATGAAAGGAATGTATGAAAGGACAAACATGAAAATGTTAATGCTTATCCCTGGCGGTTGGTATTTTTGCTTCTTTGTGGTTTTATATATTTTCCCAAATTTCTACAGTTATTATTTTATAAGAAGAAAATTTACTTTTTAAAAATCTAGATTAAAAATGGGATTTGGAAGTGGGTCTCCTGTATCAGCCCATTATGGTGTGCGGGTCACAAAAGCTCACTCACTCAGGATCGTCCTGAAAGTCCTGGGGTTCTGCCAACTCGTCATACTCAGCTGCTGCGTCCTTGCCAGCTAACACAAGCTCTTTGGGGGGCACCGCCACCTGCAGGGCAACAGAGAGAGGCCTTCCTCAAACGGAATCACTGACCTAGACATTCGGAAATAATTAGCAAGACTCAAGAAACATACAGCATTTATTATCACTTAAAGTTGAAAAACACTGTAAGGACAAAGAAATGTAAGGGAATGACAGAGTCAAGCGAATGCTTACTTCTGGCTGCTACAATGGGAAATTCAAGTGGGAAGGACACTGGGGCTTTAATTTTGTCTTCAATATTTTATTTCTTATGGGGATGGAGGTTCATGGGTATTTGCTATATTATTCTTCAAATTCTGTGGTATATCTAAAACAGCTCATCATTTTTTAAAAAAGAAAAACATAACGGCGTACACTGGTTCCAGCACAGTATTTTATGAAATGGGGATGTTAAGTATGTTGATGGTCTTGGAAAACAGTTAAGCATCCTTCGACTTATCTTTATGTTGTAGCTTGGCTTTAACTTTGCTGTGTCAGAGGCAACATAACAATGTCAACTTCATTTCTAATTATGGATACAAATGTGGCTTAGGAGGTATAAAAAGAAATAAAAATAGCAAGTCCACAAGCTGGGTACGTGCATCAAGCATTTACTTCTGTTTCTATTGTTATTGGACCAACTTGGTGTTAAAACAAAAACAAACACACAAAAGCCCAAGGCCAAAGAGAG
Organism: Noctilio leporinus; assembly: GCA_004026585.1. Classification (NCBI taxonomy): domain Eukaryota; kingdom Metazoa; phylum Chordata; class Mammalia; order Chiroptera; family Noctilionidae; genus Noctilio; species Noctilio leporinus. The sequence goes on along the minus strand of PVIW01002030.1, from coordinate 34,903 downwards.
CATTACTCTCTTTGGAAGTAATGCTAATAAGTGAAATTATAAGTCTTCCACTTAGGGACTAAAAGGAAAGAAGCTCTCTTAAGTAAAACACAAGGGAGAAAAGGAAAAAAGAGATAAAGAACCTTTCTACTAATAGTATTATTTGATTAACAGCTAATTCAAGACAGGCAGTCTTTCTACCAATTTTTATTAATAAATATGCTGAATTATGAGTCAGTAATAGATGGTCTACAGATAAAAGTTCTTGATCTACAATTTCAAATGTCAAGTGAATCACCAAATAACAAAATGTGGAAAGGCCACATTTTAATCATAAACTAACACTGAGAATCAAAATCACCTACTTTGAAATTTAGTTAGTGCTATGTATCCTCTCTGTAAGCAGAAGGCATCTAGAGAAGACATACCAGCTTTGAAAGGCCATGTTATCTCCTACACACACATCTTGAAGAATGAGTATGCACTGGACTGAAAGAGAGGTGTGGGCACGTATGCTGCGGGAGTGGGAACCGGGGAGGGGGGTGGGGCATTCTAAATAAACCAAACAGCAATGCAATACTCCAGCACAAAAGTTCACGATCCATTGGATCTGCCTGCATCACAATCATTTCTACATATGATCTGGAGAATGCTAGATTTGCAGATCTGGGGGAAGATTATCTGATAGAACAGATGGAGGTGAGGACATTACAGAGCTCTTCTGCGATACCAAGGAATTTGAATTTCATCTACAAGTCGGAGGAGTAGCAAATAATCAGCCTGTCATCATCCAAGTTAGATTTTAGAAAGACCACCCTGGTGGCAAGACCAATGGATTAGGATGGAAGCAGGTGGTGGACCAAAAACAGGAAGGTCAGTTAGAAAATTCCTATCATGGTCCCGGTGAAAAATGAAGAATCCTTCAAAGAGAGCAGTGGTAGTGTGTTTGCAGATCAAATAAGACCTCAAGTGAGGGGATGGATGTAATACAACAATAAAATTAAAAAAAAAAAAAAAAAAGAGACCTCAAGTGGTAGAATCAGAACTGAGGACAGCTTGCATGTGGGAGAGACTGGGGAGTCCTGTAAGCCAGGTCAAATGAGGTCACTCAGGGTCAGTCAGGATAAGGCCAAATGCTCCTACCTGAGCAGTGCTGTTGATATTATCAGGGTCCCCCTCGTCACACTCCAGCAGCGTCACATGGGTGAGGTTCTCCACTGGATTCGTAAGAGTCAGGAGGACCTGGCTCTCCTTTGAAACAGGAAAAGCACCTTTTAGACACATTTTGCTACTGCCACCTAGGTCCATTTTCTTAGCTGCTACACCAAATATTTCACAAAATCCTCACCTGCATTTCCCAATGACTCTTGAGCAGTAACATCCACCCATCCCTCTCCATCACTGAATTCTCAAAGTGCTCACCATTCCTATTCTATTCTTTGTTAGGCCATACACTCCACAGTTGCTATTGCACTGAGGACAGATCCCATAGAAAGGGCCAGCTACTAGATCCAAGAATTCTAAGAAATGTATATAATCTGGGTGATTATTTAGAACTTACAACTCTTGCTCCACCCAGTTCTTCACTTAAGGCATAAAAGGAAGGAAGCCCTCATAAATAAAATAAGGGAGCCACAGGCTGATCAGATTAATAACAGAAAAAATGGCACAAAAAACTGTAGAAGACTTAAAAAATTTATTTGAACCATAATTTGCCCTTGTTTTGAACTCTCTTGAGATTAGCAAAACGTTCTTTAAAATGAACAGGGACTTTATAAATGTCTTCATGGGCAACATGAAAGGAACGAACTAAAGGGGATGCGGCAGAGTATTTTATAGGTCACTGGGGGGAGGGGCAGGTATGGGAGGAAGGGGCACAGAGAAGGACCACAAAAAGGGGCCTCAAGTAAAGAGACTGTGGTCCGGAAGGAATCTAGACAATTCCTGGTATCTGCTACATGTGCACACAGAGGATGGTGAAGAGCTAACGATGCCTGTGGGGTTCGCCATCTTCCTTTCACCACCCCACGACTCCATCTCTCTATATGTGCACACCACTCCATTCAGAGTTGTCATTGTCAAGAATCCCAGGTTAAAGAAATTAAAAATCTCAATAAATCTCCCTTTATTATTCCAAACTTTCTTCTTTTCTACCCATTGTGTTTTGCATCCATACCAAATACACATAGTCACCCCACACACACATGCACACATCTCAATCAATGAATTCTTTCTCTTCCTATTAATAAAGCAAGTACTAACCTTCATGTAGCGAAGGTTGGGAATCGACATGATTCTCACTTCTGGGATATAATTGCTATGCATCAATAAAAAAATGCATTAAAAGTCATTGGAGTCTCGTAAAATTACTATTTTAGTGCAGCGAAGGAAAGATTTATGTTAATTAAAACATGTCAAGTAAAAAGAATTTTAGAGAATAGTATCACCACTACAGTGAGAACTTAAGGCATTAACCAAACTGATAATGAGTTTTTTCTGAAATCTTAGGTATACCTCTAGTTTACAGCCTATAGATGTGTGGGTATCATGGAAGATCTCTTCCCTATACATTTATTATCCATATTTTTGAGATTATGGTTTAATAATATATTGTAGGAGTGTAAATACCCTACCACATACTTTTATATAGCACTTACTATGTACCAGTCAATGTTTTAAGCACTTACAACTATGAACTTGTGTACTCCTCACTGCAAGTGCATGAGACAGGCATTATTATTACTCCCATTATAAAGATGAGGCAACTAGGCTTCAGCAGAGAAGTGACCTGCTGTCAGTGGCCAGGATTCAAACCCAGGCAGTCTGGCGCCAGGGTCTTTGCCCTTACCCACTGTGCTACCCTGCCTTTCTAAAGGAGACCACAGAATTGTACTCACATGTGTTTGTTCTGGCCTCAAAACTGTCCCAGTTCAGTGTTTACATACCCAGTTCAGTATTTATATGCCAAGATACCTCTTTGTAAAGACCTGGGCAAGATAGTTACCTGGCTGTGTTTTGGTTTTCTCAATTTTCAAATGACAATAATAGTATCTATATCTTGAGGTTATCATGAAGATAACAAGCCTACCATCAACGTACGCAAACGTTTAGCCACATTCTCACAAGTACCAGATGCTCTTTATTTTTTAAACTTTGCTGAACAAGTCTCAGCACTTTTCTTTCTTTCTTTCTTTTTAATTTTATTTATTATTTTCAGAGAGAGGGGAAGAGAGAGGGAGAGACATCAATGTATGGCTGCCTTTCACCTGCCTCCAGCTACAGACCTGACTGGAGGCCTGGCTTGCAACCTGGTTATGTGCCGTGGCTGGGAATCAAACCAGCGACTTTTGGGTTTGCAGGCCGGCATCTTATCCACTGTGCCACCAGCTAGGGCAGCTTATTATTATTTTTAAAATTTTTACAAGATCATTTCCAAACTTTGGAATTTAATTTGTAATCAATGACAAGTAACTCTCCACCCAATAATCAACATACCACATCACCACTATCTCTCTATCACTGATAAAACACAGCCTGCATTCTGTCTATAGATTTGCCTTAAACTTCATGGTATATATATATAATTCAAAACCTAAAGAGGAACAGAACAGAAAGATTATTTTGATGTAGTTTTTCTTTTCTCTGCCAAGAGTAAGCACATTTCACAATGAGAAAGAACCCCCCAAACAGTAACCAAAAACACCAATCCCAAAATACTCACACAGCAACCAGCTGGATTTTAAATTTGATAGATGTTGGATTAAATTCTGGCTTGCTCAAATTATGTTCACATTTCTAAAAAGAAAAAAAATAGAATATGTATGAGAGCAAAACAAGAACACACGTTGCTCTTCCAGGGAGCTACTAAGTTCAGAAGGATACCATTTACTAGTTTTGTTTTATATTGTTGCAAGACCATATATGTTTTGAAATAGTGTATGCTACAGATAACTAAAACATACAAATGATGTTCTGAACTTCTGGATATAAGCAACCACACTAGCAAGTAGCTCTACCTTTGCAGTGTTTCAAAACTTAATAAAGCTAACAATACTGGATACTTACTATGTGTGTTGAACAATACAGATGCCACTGATTTTTCTGTTTTCTTTTCTTTTTTTTTTTTTAAGTAATTTTTTTTTAAAGATTTTATTTCATTATTTTTAGAAAGAGGGGAAGGGAGAGAGGCAGAGAGGGAGAGAGACATCAATGTATGGTTGCCTTTCACCTGCCTCTAGCCACAGACCTGACTGGAGACCTGGTTTGCAACCTGGTTATGTGCCCTGGCTGGGGAACTGAACCTGTGACCTTTGGGTTCACAGGCTGGCACCTTAGCCACTGTGCTACCAGCTAGGACTGTTTTCTTTTATATTGTTTTTTTAGTCCCTCTCTACTAGCCTATAAGGTATTCATTCTTGGTTTAAGTAGATTTAAACACCACATAACTTATGAGGCAGGTGTATTAATGTCCCCATTTCAGAGAGGATGAAATGGGGCACTGGAAGAATAAGTAATCTGTGCAACTTCCCGAAGCCAGTGAGAACTAGAGCTGGGATTTAAATACAAGCAGTAATATTCCAGTAACCCTGCTTTTAATTATAGTAACAATTATTCACTAATTTCTTGAATGGGTACAACATGCACCTGGTTAAAAAAAAAATTGTTTAAGCCCTGGCTGGTAGCACAGTGGTTAAGGCGCCGGCCTGTGAACCCAAAGGTTGCAGGTTCGATTCCCCAGCCAGGGCACATAACCAGGTTGCAAGCCAGGTCTCCAGCCAGGTCTGTAGCTGGAGGCAGGTGAAAGGCAACCATACATTGATGTCTTTCTCCCTCTCTGCCTCTCTCCCTTCCTCTCTTTCTAAAAAATAATGAAATAAAATCTTAAAAAAAAAAAAATTGTTTAATAGTACAAAAAAGGTACAGTGGAAAGAAGCCACTACCTGGCCCCTTGTTCCTCTTCCCTGAGCCAACTAGTTTCTCCTGTTTTCCCCCACACAGCCAATGCACACAAACGTATACGCACACATCAACTTTCTTTTTCACAATACAAAAGGGTACATTTAATATACTCTTTGGCCCTTTTTTTTTGGTTTGCATTTAATCTATTTTGGAATTCCACACCAACACACACAGAGGTGCCTCTGTATCCCACTGTAATGATTTCTGTAACTTATTGAACCAGATCCAAATTGATGGATGTTTCCATGATTTGCTACTACAAATAATGCCGCAGTAAGTATTTTCATACATCAATCATTTTCCACATGTATAAATGTACTGGCAGAAGAATTTAAAAGTTGATCAATGGGTATGTGCATTTATTATTTTGATAATGCCAAATGGCTAACTTCTACCAACCGGATAATTTATGAAATAGTATCTCACTGTAGTTTTAATGTGTGTTTCCCTCATTACTATGTAATTTTGAGTATCTTTCCTATTTATTGGGTTTTGGGATTTCCTCTGCCATGACTAGTATGTTAGTATCTACTAATTTTTTTATACTGAAATATCTTTTCCTTACTGATTTGTTAAAGTACTTTATTATTTTTTAATCTTCATTTGAGGATACGTTTACTGATTTTAGAGAGGAAGGGATAGAGATGGGGAGGTGGAGACAGACAGACATCAATGTAAGAGAAAAACTCTGACTGATGGCCTCCCACCAGGATCAAACCCACAGTGTACATATGTGCCCTGACCGGGGATTGAACCTGCAAACTTTTGGTGTATTGGATGACACTCAACCCACTGAGCTACCTGGTTAAGGCTAAAGAACGTAATATTGCTAAATACAAATCCTTTTAAAATTATGTATCTTACAAATTACTCTCCTCAGTCTATGGTCTATTTTTTCACTTTTTATGGGTTTTCTCTGGAGTGGAGACACAAGTTTGACTTTCAATGTGTCATACATAAAACGTTTTCCTTTATAGTCTGTGCTTATCTATTTTACTTATCAAGTTTTCCCTTACTCCAAAGTCATGAAGATATTTCTTTCTTGAAGTTTTGCTCTCCATATTTACTCTTTTAAAATTCCCAAATGTTCTTGAAATTTACTTTTTTGTGTGAGGTAGAGCTAAATTTATTATTTTTTAATATAACCATGTGGCCTAGCAAAATTTAACAGGCTATTTCCCCCAATGATCTGCAATGCCATATTTTAGTAAAAACAAGTTTCCTCATATGCATGAGTCTTTCTGCTTCCTCTATTATGCTTTAACAGTCTTCTAACATATGCATGTTTATTTATTTATTTTTAAGATTTCATTTATTATTTTTAGAGAGAGGGGAAAGGAGAGAGGCAGAGAGAGAAACATCAATATATGGCTGCCTTTCACCTGCCTCCAGCCATGGACCTGGCTGGAGACCTGGCTTGCACCTCATTATGTGCCTTAGCTGGGGAATCAAACCAGCAAGGGTTTGCAGGTCAGCGCCTTATCCACCGTGCCACCAGCCAGGGCTGTTCTTATTTTTTTATGTTTATATTTACATATTTTTTCTTCTTTCTTATACAAAGTTGTATACCTGCAGTGCAACCTGTTTTTTGCATTTAAAAATATATCCCATATTAATCTATTCTTTTTTACAGATTTATAGTACTCAATGTACAGATGTACCCCAATGTCTGCATATTTTGGTTTGTATCAGTAGTGGTGAATCTCCAGGCTAGACGCCTACAAGGGAAGTTGATGGAGCAATAGGATATATTGCTTATTTACTTTCCGTAGAGTTTTGTATTATTTGTCTGGTTTTAGTATTAGGGTAATGCTGGCCTACTGGAATGAGTTTGTAGAAGCAAAGTAGTCCCTTTGCTTCTATTTCCTGAAAGAGATTACGGAGAATCAGTGTAAATTTCTTCGTTAAATGTTTGACCAAATTCACCAATAAACATATCTTGCCTTGGTGCTGTTTTGGAAGGTTATTAACTCAATTTCTTTAATAGATAATAGGTCTATTAAGATAGTCTATTTCTTGAGTGAATTTTGGCAGACTGTGTCTTTAAGAAATTGGTCCATTTCATTTAAGTTATCAAATTTATGGGCATAGAGTTGTTTGCATCTTTGGTATCCTTTTCATTTCCATGGACTGTAACGATGTCCCTTCTTTCAATTCTGGTATGAGTAATTTGTGTCCTCTCTCTCTTTTTCTTAGCCTGGCTAGAGGCTTCTTAATTTCATTAATCTTTTCAAACCTAGGTTTTGGTTTCACTGCTTTTCTCTAATGATTTCATTTTCAATTTCATTGATTCCTACTCTAATTCTTATTCTTTTCCTCTGCTTGCTTTGGATTTAATTTGCTCTTCTTTTTGTCGTTTCCTAAGGTAAACGCTTAGATTTGTGATTTTAGATCTTTCTTCTTCTCTCATCTATGCACTCAGTGCTATAAATCCCTCTGACCGCTGCTTTCACTGCATCCCACAAATTTTGTTAAGTTGTGTTTTCATTCTCATTTAGTTCAAAATATTTTCAAATGTCTCAAGATTTTTTCTTTGACCCATGTATTATTTAGAAATGTGTTCTTTAGTCTCCATGTATCTGGGAATTTTCCAGTGATTCTTCTATTATTGATTTCTAGTTTAATTCCATTTTGATCTGAGAGCAGTCTATGATTTCTATCTTTTAAATAATTATCACTAGTGATTGATAGATCTGATATAACTTGAGTTTAACTACATCCTTACTGATTTTTGCCTGCTGGATCTGTGGAAGTCTCCAACCACGACAGTGAATTCACTGTGCAGTTCTATCAGTTTCTGCCTTACAGTTTGACACTCTATTGCCAGGCACATACAATTAAGAATTGTTATTATCTTGGAGAATTGACCCGTTTTCTATTATGTAATGCCCTTCTTTATCCCTGACAACTATTCATCTTTCCTATGAAATTTGATCTGTCTGAAATTAATATGGCTACTCATGCTTTCTTTCAATTAGTGTTGGCATGGTATATTTTTCTCCATCCACTTTTTTTTTTTTTTAATTTATATGTGCCTTTGTATTTAAAGTAGGCTTTTCCTTTCTCTTAAAAAAAGTTTTCCATTTAGAAGTTTTCTAAAATAAGGAAATATACAGAATAGTATTATAAATCCCTAGTTACCACTACCATCCAACTTTAATAATTAGCAATTTCTTAGCAACAATGGCCAATCTTTTTTCATCCACATTCTCTTCTACTCCCCATGCTTGATTATTTTGAAACATCAGACATTATGTGATTCCATCCTACATATTTTCATATGTATCTTTAAAATATAGATTTTTAGAGTAACAATACTATGGTTATCCCTAAAAAATAAACAATTCTTTTAATAACATAAAAAGTATAGCCCTGGCCAGTGGCTCAGTGGATAGGCGCCAGCCTGTGAACCCAAAGGCCGCTGGTTCAATTCCCCAGCCAGGGCACATAACCAGGTTGCAAGCCAGGCCTCCAGCCAGGTCTGTAGCTGGAGGCAGGTGAAAGGCAACCATACATTGATGTTTCTCTCCCTTTCTTCCTCCCTCCTTGCCCTTCTCTCTAAAAAAGAAAAGTATAGTGTTTAAATTTCCCCAAAGGTTTCGAAGTTTTTCTTTCCTTCCTCATTCTTCCCCTTCCTTTACCTCTGGTCCCCTTCTCTTTTTCTATGTTTTGTTTGAATCAGGAATTAAAGTCTGCACACTATTTTTGATATGCCTCTTAAGTCTCTTCTAGTCTCGCACTATGTTATTTATTAACAGTAGCCACTGTCCACATGTGGGTAGTTAAATGAATTAAGAAGAAAGACTCTGTTCCTCAGTTGCACTACATTTCAAGTGCTCAGTAGCCACATGTGACCACTGGCAACCATGTTGGACTGTGTGATACTCAACCTCTTCATCATCACAGTAAGTTATATTGGATAGGACTGATCTAAAAGGTTTCCTCTTTTTTAATTTACAATTTATTTTTGGAAGAGATTCTGTTGTTTCTTCTATAGATTCCCAGAGCTTGGATTTTGCTATTTTTTCTTTCTTGCTTTATTTAAAATTATTTTTTTACTAGTCCTATTTGTTTCCTCTTTACTAAATCTATGGCTATACATTCTTTCACCATCCTTTTAGGGGTTAGTAGTAGGAACTTAACTTTTAGATACCTCAGTTTCCACATCTGTAAAACACAGGTGATGATAACACCTACACCTTACCGAATTGTGAGGATTGAGTTTATGTGAAAGCATTTAAAATAGTGCCTGGACACTTACACGTTCTGTACTTTTTACTTCATTCCAAAGATTCTGATATTGGCCAGATACCAGTCATGTTTACTTTACTGGTGCTTTTCTGTGGTACAAACAGCAACTCTGTAGGAGGCAACACTTACCCGGCAGCGCAGGGAGCGTTTGATCAGAAGATGTTTGTGCCGGGGGTAGAGCTGGGAAGCACAGATTGGTTGGAAGTCAGGTTGTAAGAGGCGCTGCTGAAGGGTGGTTACTGGCGTGAAAGGTAGAAACCAGGCTTCGTTAAGTAACTTGATAAAAATCATACTTGTATGAAATGATTTTGTGAAGAGTGTTCTTCAAAAAACTATATAGAAATTGGACATTTGAAAAGTCTTCAAATGGCTACTTCTATTAAATCTATTTTATTTTCTGTGATTGATCTTGCTACTAACAACTATGACAGTGAAATTCTCAAATCACTAGGTATAAAAGTAACAAAATAGAATTGTAATATATAAACAAAGTAAAATCACATATAAAATTACCTTCTGTTAAATTTACTGGTCTCGTATAATAGTCTTCAGGTAGAGGTTCCACTTCATCTACCGCTTGAGCTGGCTCAATCTTTATCTCTTTCTGGTCCTCTCCTTCTTTAAGGCTGAAAGAGTAAAAGCAGTAATTTCTCAAGGGTCCATCTGACTATCTTTAAAGTCTATGATATCAAAAATTGAAGTATTCCTCTATTATAAATTATTTTTTCTGTTTATGTCTTTTCTAAGTATAAGAATTTTCTTCACCACTGGCAACCATTATTTATTTACTTAGAAATTACATTCTTGCAATATTTATTTTGATACCTGCTTTTTTCCTTCAAAGGCATTTAATGTCCAAACTTACGAAAGTCCGGCAAGGGTACTGATGGTTGCACCAGATCGTGGTCGCTGAAGCCTTGTTCCAAGACCATATTTGTCCTAAGTAGAGTTCAGAAGTTTCTATTAGAAATCCCACCTTTAAACATCCCAACTTACCAAAAGAAAGAATTTTGGGTGGGACAGCATGAGAAGCTCAGGGAAATAAGCAAAAAACAAACAAACAAAACCCAAACAACTAATTTGAAAGCTTCCTTTAAAGCAAGAGTCCCCAACCCCTGGTACCAGTATGAGGCCTATTAGGTACTGGCTCACAAGCGAAACTCAGATCTGAGCTCTGCCTCCTGCCCAACCCCTACTTCTACCAAACTGGTCCCTCGTGCCAAAAAGTTGGGAACTGCTGCTTTAAATAGAGGAATTTGCAGCCCCACATCATCTTATTCGTAATATAAGCACCAAATATAGAGACTGACACTACATTAATATAGTAAAACTGAACATAATGATTTTCTTTTACTATTAATCTGAAAGCATCTAAGCTATGGCTTAGATCAGAGCTATATAGAGTGTCTAAGACACATGATCAATGTCTTCCTACAACACCAGTGATCATCTGCTAACTTTTTCAGGGTTAGCAAGAATCATGAAAAAGAACTTACCACTACATGAATAGTGTGTTGCTGTAGGCCCCAAAAGAGCAGCAGGTTGCAACAGAGACAAAAAATGCAGCGTAAGATAGAAGCAAACTCATACAGCAGGCAGGTCATGTGGAAAAGTTGGAAGAATGATGCACTCAGTTCAAATCCCTCTCCTAAATACACTAGGGCATGTGCTGTTTGTACCACTGACCTATGTGGAAAAACTCATTAAGACTTCAAATCTTTGGCAAATGTAGATGCTTTGTAAGTTTTAATGTTTCATTAAACTCTAGACATTTTTATGTGGACCTTACCAATTCTTAGGGTATCAATGGCTTAACTAATTCTCATGCAGAAGCACTTCGACAAGTTGTTTAACCTTTACAGGTCTTACTTCCTCAACTGTAAAATGGGGATATACCATCTACCCCACAGGATTATTGTGACAATAAAGTGCTTTTTAGCACAGTGCTTGACACATTATTTGTTGCCATTCAACAAATGGTATTTACTAAATGCCAGCCTGCTTGGCTCCAAGCAAACACAGAAAACAAACTGTTCTCTCAGAGCAAATAAACTTGGGGACAACAAAAGCTCCAAATCCTCACCTCTTGCTTCTGATTGGTAGCATACAGACTAGTAAAGAATGATTTCCGTAAATACTTCCTATCAAAAATTACACTTGCATATATTATGACTGATTTAACCACACCTACACACTGTGCAAGGTCAGTGTTTTTTATACTGGAAAAATATGGGAAGGTGCCGCAAAACTGTAACTATAGCAAGTTACAAACAAGTAGTAGGAAACTACTTGAATTTCTGTAATATCCAAAAACTGTAACAGTTCTGTGGTGCCTGCAGATTAACACTAGCCCTTTGAAGAATAATCAGAAGAAAAAGGGGAGGATAGAGAATAAACCACAAATGTCCTTAAAACTCAAAGCCAACTAATGATAAAAGCATAACTGCTGGACTTAAACACCTATAATTTAGGAACCCTTTCTGTTACCCATCCTTCAGAACCTGGGACAATGGCCACTTTCTGAATAGCCACTGTTCTCACGCCACAGAGGTCTTGATCAATGAACTCCAATCTTCTTTTCGTACTAAGTTCTCACCGAAAAAGCCAAAGGCATATAGTTTCTGCGTCGTGCCAGTTTCTTGCGATCTCGCTCCACCTTCTCTTTCTGAGCAAGCTGCTGGTAATATTCAATCAGCTTATTCATCTGTAATAAATTAAAGACTCAGGATTTGTTTCACAAAAAAGCTAACAGGAAATATACAAAATTAATCAACTAACTGACTAGACATATAATAAACAGAGAAGACAAATTATTAAGGTGGCAGGTTTGCCCTTTTCTTCAAAGAGAATTTATCTTCATTACATGCTCTATTTTGAAATTGAAATGGAGCCTCCAAGGTCAACAACAGGAAAAAATGGGCATTGAAAGGGCTTGGAAACGTCATCCTCTCTACACTGCTCTTTTACTTCATTACTTATTTAACTCACAAATGCTCCTATTTTTCTGCATGGCCACAGGACCATCTATTTCTAAGAATGTAACATTTCATATCTATTTTCTCCCCAATTCCATCACACATTTATAGAATATACGTTAATCATAAAAACAATATATGTTAATTGTGAAGAGTTCAAACAACATACAAAGAAAAAATAAGTGAAACTTCTCTTTTGTCTCTTGTGCCCAAATCTAGTCTGTCCTTACTGGAGGTACCAACTATTGGAGTTTAGGTATCCTTCTTGTATACTTACTTAAGGCACAGGTATAACAGTATATTTTTCATACATTAAAAAAACTCATGTATAGACATATAGCTTTTATATGCATAAAATATAGTCTTTTTACTTTTCATATAAGAAAAAGACTTGTAACATTCTTTTCCACTGAAAGTATCATAAGCTTCCATCTAGTGCATCTATCTTATTCTTTTTAAAGGCTACATCTTATTACACAGTACAGATGCCCTAAAAGGTATTAAGTCATTTCCTATGATAGGACTTAATGGTCTCCTGGTACCCACTCTTGTCCTCTCAATTCAGTAGCAATTATGTTTTGGAAACACTAATCTGATCCTGTCAGGTCGTTGCTTAAAACCTTTAAAGGCTCCTCAGACTCCTTAGCTTGGCCTACATGGTCCTGTATGGTCTGAGAGCAAATACTTCTCTCCAGTAGCCTGATGCTATGCTCCCTTCTTTTTTTTTTTTTTAATTTTATTGTTGTTGTATTACATCCATCCCCTTTTTGCTCCCCTCTGTATGCTCCCTTCTTCACACTCACCTTGTCTACAACTTGCTCTGCTTCTTCCACCGATGCTTCTTGCATATGCCATTCCCTTGCCTTGAATTCTTTCCCTTCTGTGCCTGCTGTCCTTAAATCTTAGCAACATCTTTAGATATGGACATACCTATCCCCCTAATGAATGTCCACATGACACAACTTCTCTTCCTCCTATTACTTAGTTTTTCCTTTACCTGGGGATTATTTGATTTTGTTTTCTCTAAAGGATAGGGCCTATGTATTATTGTTGTTCAGGACAGTCTCTGGCACATAGTAGGTGCTTGATAAATGCATAATGAATATATATTTCTGTGCTTAAGTGTAAATATTTCTGTAGATCCAAATGTAGAAGTAGGTACTGCTGAAAACTCAAGAAATTTGTACTAATTTACACTAACAATATATGTAAAAAGGTACAATTCATCCAGCAATAAAAAATTGCTGTTTTACTTGCAATTTGAGTGTGCATACTTCATTTCAATATGTCATTATCTTCCTCACATTCTGCTTTTAAGGGCAAAAAAATCAGCTCTAATGTATACGACAGAGATCAATTCTCTATGAACTGTTAAAGGATGTTCTAGTCATAATTTTATAAGCAACCACAATTGACTCAAAGGGCACCTTCTAAACTAGTGGTGTTTCTAGGAGTTAAGTTGTCTCAACGTTGAAAATATTTCTAAGAGTATTTGAGAACAAAAGGAACCTCAACTTCATTGATGGGTATGTGAAAAACAAAAACATATTTCTTTTTTCTAATTCACAACTTGAGTATACAGAACTAAAACTATACCTAGGATTTCCTATTAACTTATTGGAAAAAATTGCCATCATTTTTTAATGTCTTACAATGAGAAACACTTTCTATGTGTAACAGATACCAAAGTACACATGATGAATTTTTAAGCACGTCATATACATTGATAAAATGGAAGATCTTTAGTCTCTCCCTCCATCTTTTCTAATTTCATCCTCTCTAATGATCTTTTACTCACCCGCTGAGTGTGAGGATTTTCAGGTTCCTGCCAGCCACCACTAGCTGCAAAATCAAGGAACATTAAACAAGAACTTCATAATTTGATCATTTTATTTTTCACAAAATAGGTCATTTGCAAGCCATGAAAACATAAAATCACAGAACTTCCAAGAAAGTCCTAAAAATTATATAGACAAGAATGCTCAGAATAAAATGTTTCCTCTAGCCCTGGCTGGTAGCACAGTGGATAAGGTGCCGGCCTGTGAACCCAAAAGTTGCTGGTGTGATTCCCAGCCGGGGCACATGACCAGGTTGCAAGCCAGGTCTCCAGCCAGGTCCATAGCTGGAGGCAGGTGAAAGGCAACCATACATGGATGTCTCTCTCCCTTCCTCTCTCTCTCTGGAAACAATAAATACAATCTTTAAAAAAATGTTTTCTCTAAATATAATAATGGTGATAATAATGATCACCACCACAACTAACACATGCAAGCTTCTGGGCCAGGCAGTTGAAATGCATTACATTTCATCTTATTCTTATAATAACCTTCCCATGTGGGGCTTTTATTAAATATTAGCTTTATTTTACAAATGAGAAAGTAGAGGCTCAGAGGGTTAAATAACTTGCCCAAAGTCACACTTCGAGTAAGTGGTAAAGCCAGGATTCAAACTCTGATTCCAGAGACCCTGCTCTTATCTGCAACACTGTACAATTTCTATATTTTACAACCCTAGTTTGGAAAAATATTTCTCACATGAGGAACATACAGCGCAAATCATAAAGGAAAAGATTACTCCAGAAAGCAGGAAGTAAAACCATAATGAACACTTTCAACAAATGATGCTGCAACAACCAGATGCCCATGTACAAAAAATGAATGTCTCCCCTATCTCACAACATATACAAATCTCACCCTAAAATGGATAATCACTTACATGTAAGAGCTGAAACGATGAACTTTCTGGAAGAAAACACCACTGAAAATCTTAGTGGCCTTAAATTAGGTTAAGTTTCTTCACTAGAATACAAAAGGCACAAATTCTAAAATAAAAAATTGATAAATTGGACCTCATCAAAATTAGCAGTGTCCTCAAAAGACACTGCTGAGAAACTAAAAAGGCAAGCCACAGGCTGAAAGGAAGTATTTTCAAAGCAGACACTGAACAAAGGACTTGTATCCAAAATATACAACTGTTACAACTCAATAAAAAGACACAGAAACTCAGTTTTAAAATAGGCAAAATATTTGTATGAATATTTCACCAGATATATACATATATATATACACACATACAGTATATTACACGTATATATGGATAGCAAATAAACACATTAAGAAAATGCAAATTTAAACCACAACGAGGTCTAGAATGGCTAAAATGAAAAAGCATGGAAATACTGAGGGTCACGGAGGAACTGAAATGCTTACATTGCTGGTGAGGATCCAAGATGGTAGAGCCACTTTAGAAAACAGTTTGGCATTTTCTAGTTGTTAAACATACACTCGCCCTATGACCCAGAAATTCCACTTCTAGGTATTTATGCAAGAAAAATGAAAACATATCCACAGTAAGACTTGTAGATAAATGTTCACAGCAGCTTTATTCATGAGATAAAAACTGGAAAAAACCCAAATGTCTTTCCCAGCCAGAGCACATAACGAGGTTGCAGCCAGGTCTCCAGCCAGGTCTGTAACTGGAGGCAGATGAAAGACCACCATACACTGATGTTTCTCTCCCTCTCTGCCTCTCTCCTTCCCCGCTCCCCCCTAAAAATAATAAAAAATAAAATCTTAAAACAAAACAAAACAAAAACCCAAATGTCTATTACTAGAGAAACGGTGGTACTGGGTCAGCCTAAAAGCTGGTATTTTCCCCCATAAGACGGCTCTAGTAGCAGTTAGTTGTCTTTAACTTCACTCAAAACAATTTTGTTATGATTGTATTGTGACAGCTGTCACATCAATGTGCATTAAAAAAAAACCTTCCCAAAACTGGTGAATTTTGATGTGGCCATTTTTAATACTGAAGACGGAAGAAAATACACAACTTTTCAGCATATTAATGTTTTATCATCATAATAAAAGATGAAAACGCAACTGAAGTGCAAAACAAGATTTGTGCAGTGTATGGAGAAGGTACTGTGGCTGATGGAACGTGTTACAAGCAGTCTGCGAAGTTTTGTGCTGGAGGCTGCTTGCTGGATGATGCTCCACAGTCAGGTGGACTAGTTGAAATTGACAGCACTCAAGACACTGACTGAGAATAATCAGTGTACCCTGTGGGAGATAGCTGATATACTCAAAATATCCAAATCAACCAAGTTATTGGTTAAAATGAAAAATGTGTCTTTTATTTCATGAAATAAATTAAATGGACTTTTTGGCCAACCCAATATATCCATACAACAGATATACTACTCAACAATAAAATATAAAAATGTGGGTGAACCTCAAAAGTATTATGCTAAGTGAAAAAAGATAGATGCAAAAGACTGTACTAGAAGACTCCAATCATATAAACTTCTAGAAAAAGCAAAATTCCAGTGATAAAACGTGTATCACTGGGTCAGGGGCCAGGAGGCCAGGGGAAGAAACTGACTGCAAAGGGCATGAGGAACTTTATGGGATGACGGAATTGTTCTGTAACATGATTGTGGTAGTGGTTACATGAGTATATCTATTTGTCAAAAATCATAGAAGTCGACACCTAAAATTGGTGAGCTTCATTATATATAAATGATACCTCAATAAAGCTAATCAAAAAAAGTGAAAAAATAAGCTATAAGTGAAATATCATTTCACAACCACCAGTTTGGAAAAACAATACTAAGAACTGCCAAGGATCTAAAGCAAAGGCAGTCTACTCTTAACACATTACTAGTGGGAGGGAAAACCAGTAAACTATTTAGAGAGCTAAGGAGATACATGACTCAAAACCAGCAGTTTTCCTTTTAGTTATGCTGAAGACCCTTACTCTTGTGACTAAGGAAACAGACAGGAATGTTTCTAACAGTACTGTTGAAAGGAAAAAACTGACAAGTGAAATGTAATGGACACCGGGTAAGGAAGCTGTGGTAAATCATGCATGGAATCCACTACTATCACAAATATAATATTGATAAAGAGAAGTTAATAGAAGGACCCCTACAGTACGTTTCCATTTGTTCCACGCTGACTTGCGGGTGGCTAAACATGTATGTGGAGAAGCATGAACACTGACAGACACTGAACGCAGCAGGACCACGAATACTGACTCTTTCCTGAGGCAGAGGTAGGGTGATGGGATGGGCAGAAGCAACAGAAAGGCTTTGAACTGTTTTGGTCATATTTACTTTCTTAAGCTGGGGGATAAATACATGAATGTATATAATTTGCTTGAGTTAAAATAACTTTTTTTTTAAAAACAAAAAGGATCCTTGCTGAAGGTGCCACTATACACCCTTGAAATAAATAGCAGCAGTAACATCCTTTTGTATATTATTCCTATTTAAAAGTTTGTCTACTTAAGGAAATCAGGAAAAATAATTACATACAAGAAATATTTTAGTTGTAATATGTTTAAAAATCTGAATGTTCTACTAATTGCTTCTTCAGAACTGGTAATTTGCTTTAAAGAGCAATTTGGGAGACATAATGATGTCATTGTAAGTTTTCCTCTGCACATTACTGACACAATGGCTTACTTAAAAACAACTAAAGTGGTTTCAGAGCTTCTCAGCCACCAATGACATCATGAAAAAATGAAATTATCTGTCTTCTTTTAAGAGCTCCTAGAATTCAATTATCATTGTCAAGATACCCTAGACGAAAGAGATTTCTAGAAGCAAGCAAAGGTTTTAAATTCTGAAATAAACAATTCTCTAATCCTAATGGCTCACAATCCAAAAAGTATAAATACACACTTAGAAAGGAACAAACTGAGAAATCTATTTGGATTTGTGGGCTTTGTTTCTTTAATTTGCTAAAGTTATATTTAACTTAAATCCACAAATAACTTCAAACAACTTGCTTGCTACGCTGAAATTAAAACATATACACACACTATTTACTTAAAATCTGAAAAGGTGCTATGGAGTCATTCTAATATAAATCACATTTCAGGAAATACCTACCCACCAATGAGCAATTTTAAGGAACTAAGATACGCCTGTTTAATGTTTTCTGTTTTTGAAGAATATTTTATCAAGAGTCAAAAGACCTGAGAGCTCAAGCATTCGAAATCAAGAAGCAAAGAGAATCAAGGATTTAATTTCTAAGAACAGAACTGAATCTAAAGAAACTTCACCCATATTTTCTTCCGTATTATATAAGAATTATCCATCTTCATTTTAGTTGTCATATGACATGAGTTTGTTATGACCTTCCTCATATGTTAGTAAGCAAAAATCTTTTGCAAAAATCCACAAATGGGAATTTTTAATAAGTCTAAACAGTTTTCAGAAAAATTAAATACACTTATAGAAAGAAAAAAGACAAGAGAGAGTAATGCTACTATTTATATAACAATTAAATAGCAACTTAGCCCTGGCTGGTGGCACAGTGGATAGGGCACCAGATTGCAAACCCAAAGGTCACTGGTTTGATTCCCAGCCAGGGAAACAACCAGTTTGCAAGACAGGTCTCCAGCCAGATCTATAGCTGGAGGCAGGGGAAAGGCACCCAACCATACATGGATGTCTCTCTCTCTCTCTGCCTCTCTCACTTCCCTTCTTTCTGAAAAACACTTTTTAAATCTTACCAAAAAGACATTAAAATTTTTTTTAATTAAAACTAAATAGCAACTTCAAATTTTGAACTGACTGCATAGTGTTTCTACTCTCAAAAGTATAAGAAATGAAGCCCTGGCTGGTAGCATAGTGGATAAGGCACTGGCCTTATCCCAAAAATCGAACCCAAAGGTTGCAGGTTCGATTCCCCAGCCAGGGCACATAACCAGGTTGCAAACCAGGTCTCCAGTCAGGTCTGTGGCTGGAGGCAGGTGAAACGCAACCATACATTGATGTCTTTCTCCCTCTCTGCCTCTCTCCCTTCCCCTCTTTCTAAAAATAATAAAATAAAATCTTAAAAAAAAAAAAAGTATAAGAAATCAAAAAATAAAGGAAGTTTTCCCTCCACTGTGAAATGCTAAAATGATGGGCAGGTAATTAATTCCGTAGACAGTCTTTAGGTCCAAACACACATGATTTTTCTGTTTCACTGACAAACATTTTATACACATATATGTACACATTCACACATACACATACATACACATATACACATGTATCCTTAAGCATGTGTTTGAATACTTTAGGATAGATGCTTAGGACATGGAATTGCTGCTGGGCCAAAGAAAAAAGCAATTTAAATCTTAATAGATGTTGTTAAACTGCTGTTCATGGTAATAGTGATGAAAGAATTATTTTCCCATATTCTTGTCAACACTTGGTTATTAACAGATTTTTAAAATTTAATCAAATCAATGAAGTTTTAATTTGCATTTTCCTAATTAGCAGTAAAGTTGAACATATCTTTCCGAATATTTATTGACTTTTAAAGAAAATACTCCCTTACCAAGTTGTGTGTGAAAACAAAAAATCAAATCAACTGGACAATGAAAACTAAATGAAGAATTCATATATTCAGTACAGGTTCTTTGTTCCCAAAGAACTCATATGAGAGTTGAAAACACTTGAAAAATTCACATGAAGCAACATGAATGCCCTGGCTGGTGTGGCTCAGTGGATTTCGCCCCAGCCTGCGAACCAAACGGTCACTGGTTTGATTCCCAGTCAGGGCACATGCCTGGATTGTGGACCAGGCCTCCGTTGGGGGTGCACGGGAAGCAACCACACATTGATGTTTCTCTCCCTCGTTTTCTCCTTCCCTTCCCCTCTCTCTAAAAATAAACAAATAAAATCTTAAAAACAAACAAAAAACAGTATTAATAGTACAAGACAATCCATGATACCCAAAGAAAGAGTAGAAATAACAAGAAAGGTCTGTAAAATTTGAGAGGAGAGAAACATGACAGAGTGAGATGTAACTTCAAAAAAGGTTTGGGTCTTTCCATGGAACCTGCAAGGTTACTTCAGTGTGGGGTGAAGACAGATCTCATTTTAATCTTTCCACGGCCCCTTCAGTGGGCACATTTTGGGTTCTGACCATTTTTATTTCCACTCTGCAAGCTGCTGTTCATATCTTGCCTATTTTTCTACTGAGTCTCCTTCCTACTGATTTATAAGGGTTCCTCATTTATCTTTAGTTTGTTGTACAGGATCCAAATAGCTTTCTTAATTTGTCACTTTTATTTTTAATTTTGTTCAAGGTGAGTTTTGTCACCAGAAGCCTTTACTTTTTATTAAGAGCATCAATATTTTGAGTTTAAGAAAGTGTCAGACTTATAAACGCTTTTTACCAACTCTAAGAAAACCAGTTAACTGAGTCCTAGATGAAATGTCCATAAAACGTGAGAATTTGGGAATGCAAAAAATTTAATGACAACATACTCAAATTTTGCTCTCATTACCCAATAGGTAACAAATAATAACCTGTGGGCAATTACAGCTCTGCAAACTGCACAAAATCTCATGCTGAAGTCTATGTCACTCACCCACAGATTTGTCTGCCATGCCCACATCTCTGGATGTCCAGCGACAAAACCCACAGGCCAGGTAATAGGCTTTCTTCATGGTGGTCTTGGCTGGGTCATCTGGAAGCTGAGTGGAGATGCTTGTGGCGCGGGTGGAGAGGGTGTGCATGCAGCCAGGACAGTCAAAGCAGTTGGCGCACCTAAGATACAGAAAATACAACGATTCATTTCCTCGACAAGTGTTCCCAAGCACCTACTATGTACCAGACATGGTTCTTGGTGTTAGAAATGCAAGAGAGAACTGCAAAGGAGAAGTCTCTCTCAAGCACAAAGAACAAAGTATTCATGACACTCTTACAAACTTTGTTTTAAAATTTCAAAAGCATTGCATGTTCATTATAAAAATGTAAAAAATTTACACCAATCCTCACCAAAGTTTCAGAAGAATTAGAGCCTGACCCAATCCTACTCCACAGAGGGAATCTGTGTTAACAATCTGCACTTCACTATTTTCTGGTTCTTTTTATCCTTGTACAGTGCATAGAGTTCTGAGGAAAACAGAAATGTCAGTTTGTGCCTAGAGAGAGAACAGACCAGGGGCATAATGGATGACAGAGAGGCAACAACACAATGATGTGTGAAATTGGTTTGGGAAAAAACTGCTTATTTGCTGTGCCAGACAGCTGAAAGAAATGCCAAGCTGCAATGGTGTGGAAGTGCTGCATTTTCAGGGCTTTCTGGCATTGTCCTCCTAGTGCTCAGCCAACATCACCTCTTTAGGGGCCCCTGTACCTTATTGCTTTCAAGTTTTCCACCACCTGAGATTATCAAGATTCACTGCCACCCCTGGACCTGATGTGAAGTTCCATTTTGTAATTCCAATTAGCTGTGACATTTTGTTGTCTGGATAATATCTCAAATAAGTATAATAATAGTATCCACCTCACAGGGATATTTTCTGGATTAAATGATAGAATTAATGTGAGTACAATATACAAAACCGTATGGTTTATCAGACGATATTTCTCAAAAACAGAAAAGACAAATAATAACAGTTCACATCAATGGGGGTGGTTGGAGTAGGACTAGAGGCAAAGGACTTTCACATCAACTGACAAACTAGATGGCACCCAGGAGCAATGAGCACACCTACTACCCACATCTTAGTTTTTTTTTTTTGGTTTTTTTTTAAGATTTTATTTCATTATTTTTAGAAAGAGGGGAAGGGAGAGAGGCAGAGAGGGAGAGAGACATCAATGTATGGTTGCGTTTCACCCGCCTCCAGCCACAGACCTGACTGGAGACCTGGTTTGCAACCTGGTTATGTGCCCTGGCTGGGGAATCGAACCTGCGACCTTTGGGTTCGCAGGCTGGCACCTTAACCACTGTGCTACCAGCCAGGGCCACATCTTAGTTTTTAATACCATTTTCCAATAGAAGAAACTAAGGCTCCCTGGAAAAATGGCTAATTCTAGGCTTGAGTTAGAAAATACACAGGATGAACCTAGAATATCTTATAGTACTAGAAAGAAAGAACATGCCCTGAAGAATAAACCCCACTTGCAACAACTTGGGTAAGTAAAAGGGATACAGGAATCCACTGAAAGAGTTCCCAATGGCCAAAGGTGGACCAATTTGAGCAAAATACCCCAAACGAAACAAAACAGTAGTACTGGATTATAACCTAAAGTATAAAATAAATACCCACAAGTCCATTCTGCTTTAAATCAATTATTAAATAAATAAATGGGGGGGGGGAAGAGAAAAATCTTTCAAATAAAACAGTTCCAAATAATTTATGTAACTAGACCTCACAGAGGGGGAGCATAACTCCTCACATTTAAATGTGGCCTGTGATAGTGATTTTCCTTCTAAAATAGTATAGTATGGAAAAGGAGGGGGAAAAGGCATAACTTTACATGAGAGAAACCTACAAGCACTAGCTAAAGTCAGGTAATCAAGTTTAACATCAATCAACAGCAACAGTCATAATGAAAACATGTTCCCTTGTCATGTTCCCCCCCACACACATTTTTTTCTCTTTACTTTGAAGTTTGCTTGCTCACATCTTGCTTAGAAATATTAACTAATCTCTTTTTTTCTATTTTAATTTTATTGTTGTTGTGTTACATCCATCCCCTTTCTGCTCCCCTCTGTCCCTTGGCATGTTGAGAGATGCACTTTACCCCAAAACACATTCCCCCAGCTAATGAGAAAACTATTAGAAAAACTCCAACTGAGGGACATTCTACAATACATCTCATTATTACTCCTCAAAACTTTTAAGGTCATCAAAACCAAGGAAAGTCTTAAGAGAATGTCACAGGAGTAGGGGCCTAAGGGGACATACTATCAAATATAATGCGAGTATCCTGAATAGGACCCTGAGCAAAAAAAGGAGATTATGAAAAAACTAAAGAAATCTGAATAAAATTGTTTATTTTATAAAACCAGTATTGTTCATTAATGAGACAAATGTACCATACTAATGTAAGATGTTAACAACAGAGGAGGCCCTGGCCAGGGAGCTGTTGGTTAGTGTCATCCCGATACACCAAGGTGGCAAGTTCAGTCCTAGGTCATGGCACACAGAGAACCAACCAATGAAAGCAGAAATAAAAGGAACAACAAATTGGTGTTTCTCCTTTCTTTCTCCTCCTGTCTCCCCCTCTGTCTCTCCCCTTTCTCGCTCCCTAAAATCAATCTAAAAAAACAAGGGAGACTGGGTATGGGGTAAATGGGAATTCTTTGTATTATGTTCACAATAATTCTTAAGTCTAAAACTGTTCTAAAATGGAACAGTTGTTTAAAGGATCAAAGAACATTTTATCTTCAGCAAAGATGATGCAAAAAAGGAAAAACAGCTAGTTAAAAAAATAGTTAATTCTGTGTGTTTTATTACCAGCTATTACAAAAAAGTTGAGGAAAATTAAAAAATGAATCCTGATCTTACCTGTTCTTTTTTAGTTTGGCTTCAGCTGATGGCATATTTTCTAAGCAACTGGGACAATAATGGGAGTCCACCTAGGAAGAAACAAGAAGTTAAAAGAATCAGAGGAAAAGAAACTCATGTTAGCTTGTGTATATATCTCTGCCAAACAGTAAGGTTTAAAGCATATTATACTGAAGCAGAAGGTGAAAAACCAGTCATCTGGCAAAGAACAAAAATTGTTTTTAGCTTATAATTTTTTCCTCAATCACCTGTTTGTTTTAACCATCCATACTTTCTAAGACCCTTCTATTTTTCCTTTCTGATTGTTCCTTTTCCCTTCTATCAGGATTTTACGACTTAAATTTGCTAGAAATTGTCTATGTAAAAGAACTCTATAATAATCTAAAGAATAGATCAATAAATAAAACAACTTAAATGTAAAGCTGTGATCAAACATCCTTCTGTCTAGTTTAGCTTTATTGGATTGTAGTGATTTGACCACACTTGAATTGTGAGACTTGGGTTTTCTCATTACTGAAACATGTTCACTGAAGAACAGTATAAGTTATCATTGACAAAGTCAACTATAGTCAACGAGTCAGAGATATTTAAATGGAAAATTAAACTACTATTGTATTTAACTCAAAACACAGTACAAAAATTAAATATATTATATTTTTAAGGTTTGAATAATTACTTTGTTAAATATAAGTAGACCATCTTGGATGATTCTAGAATTCTAGTCCCCTGCAGATAGAAAGACAAAGTCACTTGAACATAAATGCTATGATAAAAATTGGCTTCTTTTTTCATCATCTGTTTCAAATAGGACTATCTTTGAAAAGATTAATAAAGCTACAGCTCAAAAATCTCCCAAAACATAAAACATAGTCTCACTAATATTTGCACTCATTCATCATAAAAGGCTAAGTATAAATCATTCCTTGTGCCCCTTTCCAAATTACACTTGTCCCTTCACATGCAGCTCTGATCCAGGTTCTCCGTTAGAACTTTATGGACTTCTCCAGCCCTCACTTAGTCTCATCCTTTCCCAAGCCCCAATGGCCTCTATCTCACAGGTACATTCCAGTGTGTAAAAGATGCAGTTACAGACTGAATGTCATAACTGAAAATATCCTTAAAGAGCATGAAGACTGAACTCCCTAGTCACCACCAAATGAGAACCATAAACAATGCATTGTAAGGGTGGAGCTGGAACATGGAAGCATCTAAAAGAGAAAGGTCCTGCCAAGGAGATACACAGATATACACATGCACAGGAAGTATTTCTATTTCACAGAAAGAGAAAAATATCCATGAAAAATCAATGCCATATTACACGTACATAGAGTTTATTTCTCTTCTTTTATTTAAATGCCTCCCCTATTGTCAAAAATATCCCCAATACAACAATTAATAATATGTAAACTGGCTTATTAACATTGGGCATTTTGCCTCTGCATTTTTGTAACAGTCCACGCATCTTCACTTAAGTTCTGAGACAGGATGCTCATTTTCAGATCCTGGTTCTCTCTCTGACCCCCAAGTGTCTGGCCCTGTGACTTAGGGCAAATGTGTCCGTTTCTTTACCTGTAAAGTGATTTTCTTTTTTAAAAAGGTATCCACTCCATTGGGTTGCAGGAAGATTAAAGGATATTATGTAAAGCATACAGCATATGAAAAGTACTGAATAAACTATTATTACTATCAGTGTTTCCTTCATGAAGACTGTGAGCTACTCAACAGGATTTACGTCTTGCTCATTTTTCAATCCCCCAAGCTTACTGAAGGAATGAGATGCTCCAAGCGCTGCAGAAGTTTTGGATTTTGTGATTTGGTCATTTTTTTCTTTACAGGGTGGGGTCTTTTAACTTCTGAGCGATCCCACCATCAATGTCTACTTGTTGTGGACTATAGCACCCTACTCTCAGAAGACGAACCAGGAACGTAATTCTTTCAGCGTCTTACAGGGCTTGCCCTATTCCAAACGCTTTCCATCACTTCACCCCATCCCAACCTCTTCCCTTCGGTAGGCCCAGGCCTGAGCCAGGACAGTCTGATGAAGGCCCAGGTTCTGGCCAAAGTAGAGGCAGAACTTCCAGGATGGGAGGGGCATGAACGACAATGCCTGCGTCTACTCCATGCAAGTCAATGAGCGAAAGACTGTATCTCACCCATCAAATGGCGGGAAGTAGCACGCCCACACCTTCTTCTTCCCGACCCACCCTATTATCAAACCCCCCAGGAGACCGCCAGGGTTCCCAAAGTCAAGTTTGTCCAATCAAAGGGTGCTCTGGAACCAGAAGATCCGCTCAACCGCACCCAAGGCTGCTCCTTTCCAAGGGACAAATGACAGGCAAATTAAAGCTCAGGCAAATCTGAGTGACGGAAGACGGGCCAATCAGCAGAACTGGCCGGGCTTCCCCGCCCGCCGCGGTGACTAATATGAACGCCTCTCCCCTTCCCCCAACACACAGACTCTTCGTGGGACGACTGCATTACCTCGTGAGACACACATTCCAGCGAGCGCAGCTCGCTACAGTAGCGGCAGAAGTAGAGCTGCGAGAGAGGGGCCCGAACCTTCTTCTCTCCCTGGACGAGGTAGAGAACCCGCTCCGATTGCAGCAGAGACGCCATCTTGGAGAGGGCGGTGTCAACGACGCTCCTGCCGCGCCACGTGACCCGAGCGCCGGCGTTTCCCCTGCAGCCTCCCCTACGTATTTTAACGTAGACGTTGACGTAAGGTATCTGCCCCAGTGGGGCTTTGCGCCCACGGGAGGCCAGCCGCGCATGCGCAGCAGGGACGCCGGTGCGCTTCCCCACCTTCGGCCCGCGCCCCTCCGTCTTTTTTGCGCGTTCAGCCTGTATGGAAGGGACTTTTTCTATCGTTAAGTACAGAATTGCAGATCAAATCCAGACAAACTCGCTATTCATGTTTTTATTTTTGTTTTTGTTTTTTTCAGGAGGAAGGTTGATCTTTTGTTTATTTACAACTGCCTTTTTCGCCCTCCTCTTCTAGGAAGCATCCCGAAGGTGGGGGGAAGGTGTCAGGGGTAGAGTTCCGTGGGAACTGGAAAGCTGAGCGTCATACCAGCACTTTATTCTGATAAGTTTTGCCATTGGCCTGTAGGAAATGTCCACAGACATTATTTCGTAATGATATAATTAGCAGACAGACACGGGCAGAGGAAGAACAACAGGCCAGGTACAGGTAGAAAGCACCAGGTACCTAGCAATGGCAAAACCCGGGTGGGACCTAATCCCCAGGGTCATCTTTCCTCCCCTAGCATATGGCTTGTCATGTGGTTTCGACATACTGGAGACTCAGGGACTTGGGACTCTCCCCTGACTTTTCCGTTTCCTGGCATGTGGTTAGTGGTGATACACCCTCCCACCACCACCCTTCAATGGAGAAGCGAGGGGGGCACCTGAGAATAGCCTCATAGGACTCCTGCACAAGCCCTTGCACAACCACTCCCTTAAGCATTAAGCCTGAAAGATAACATCTAGGCCTCAGATGTGTTTCAGTTCCAGGCCCAGAAAAGCAGCAAGGCCAGGCGGGGTGACTGCCCTGGCTGACGTCAGGACCAGTCCTGATAATGATCCTCTGCCCTGGGACCCACCAATCAGTAGAGACCAGGACCCTGAAAGAACTACCTGGAAAGCTGGAAGGATGACTATGCTATTGAGATCCTCCCCCTGAGACCTCCCTTAAAACAAAGTACTAATCCCACTCCTTCTCTCTCTAGAGCAGAACCCTTTCCCTCCTCTTTCTTTCCTCAAGGCACATACCTTTGCTTTCTTTCTCCTAAGCGCCAAGGGCCCTTCTTTTACCTCTGTAACTTGTTTCCTGAGCGCACGCAGTCCAGCTCACTTCTTCTACCTGTGTGACTTTGTAAATTAACTTGCATTTGATTCCTGGTTCTGAATTATTTCTTAGTTAAAGGCAAGGATCCCTCCCTGGCTGCTGGCACAGTGGATGAGGTGCCGGCCTGCAAACCCAAAGGTCACTGGTTCGATTCCCCAGCCAGAGCACATAACCAGGTTGCAAGCCAGATCTATAGCTGGAGGCAGGTAAAAGGCAACCATACATTGATGTCCCTCTCTCCCTCTCTGCCTCTCTCTCTACCCCCTCTCTCTAAAAATAATAAATCTTTTTTTTTAATTTAAAATTTAAAAATAAAATAAAGCTGAATGAGATTCCATTTCTCAGTGACCAGCAGTCACCAGTAGCACAATCCCAATGTGTAGGTAGCAACTAGCATGGGCCCTGGACAGCAGCAAGGTGCAGGCACTGGCAGGGACAGCAAGCATTGGGGGCAGAGGGAAAAAGGGGGCATGCAGGAGGACACCTGGCTTGGTTTCCAAGCTGCATAGTGCCAGCCTGCATCAGTGGTGCTTGCAGGCTTTACAAAAACAGACAGCAGCCGTGGGTTGGAGTTTGTTGATGCCTGCCATGGTATCCTGATGTAGTAGACTGGATGATTTAGAATCATCAGGTACCAGAAAGATCCTAGATCAATCTCTGTATCTTTCAGATGGAGAAAATGAGGTCCAGAGAATCTAAGGAACATGTCCACAGGTTTCTCACTCTCGGTACCCTATTCTGTTCTGTAATTACATAAATGCAGTTCCCTGCACACCACGTTAGTTAATTCATACTTACAGCCAAGTAAGAAACTCATTGCTGTTAACAACACTTAAAGGAAAGAAAGCACATACAAGGAAAAGTGGGATGCTAATGGATAGTCTATTCAATTCGCCCTGGATGTTTGCTGGAGTTGTGTCATTCCCATTTTGGGCACATTTCACTTCTCTGACATGCTCACCTCTTGGCTTCAATGAGAATTTCTCAAGCATACCTCGCACCTAACCAAAACGTGTCCTCTTCACACTCCCTTCCCTGTGCTGAGTGGGCTAACTGGAAGCTAATGTCAGTCCTGCGGCACACCATGGAACACTTCCTCTGCTGAGGATGCAGAGACGTGAGCTGGGTATCCTATTCCGGCTGGAGGATGCACAGGATGACCAGGGCTAACCACTGACGCTGTTACCCAATGGCTGCCAGCGCTTAAGGAAGACCTGGCCCCAGAAGTGTTGGCTTATTAGAAACAGCTCATGGTCATACCCGGTACCACTCAACTCATCCTCTCTTGCATGTTTGCCTGTTCACTTCTGGGAATTCACAACAGACTCAAGAGGCCATAACTCTCAGGGAAATAAGGGTAAAATCATGAAGCAGTAGAGCCAAAGGAAATCTTAAGAGACGAACTGGTTCACTCCCTTTATTTTAGAGATGGAGAATTGAAGCCCAGAAAAAGGTCGAGACTTCTCCAAGGCAACCAGGGAAGTAAGTGAGAGGTGAAGCTCCAGTTTGAACTCAGGTCTTCATTTCAAGTTCATGGCCTTCACAAATTTGGCTGGATCTCCACCTCGACACAAGTCACCGCAAAGCCCCTAGGAGACCACCAGTGTAATGCTTGGTGAATTGAATAAAAGTTGAGAACCGAAGATTGACTTCCTGCCTAACTCAGTACCTGACAAAGAGCATCATTTGTTGAATGGATGAATGCCATCTTCATCTATTTGCAACTAGCGGGAAGATGGTAACTAAAAATTTTTTCTTTTTGATTTTTAAGCAGTACTTTCTTTTAGGAGGTAAAAGAAGAAACAAGGGAAGGGAGCCAGATCACAAGTTTAAATAGGTCAGAATAGGCCTTGTGAAAAGGTAAGATTTGAATAAAGATTTGAAGGAGGTGGGGAATGGGCCTCATCGGTATTTGGGGGAAGAGCACTGCAGGCAGAGGCTGAGCAAAGTCTCTAAGGTCTAACTAAGGAACCGCAAAGAGTCACCCACCAGGGAGGCCCTTGTTAGGCCAGGGGATAATCCATTTCATGGTTTGGCTAAATTCAGCCACTGGGAGTTTATTTACTCAGAAATTATCAAGACTATTTGTTTCTTCTCCCTGAGGTCAAAATCAAAACATCATGGAAAGAAGGAGACGAAGCTAACTTGCTGAGCCTCTAGTTGAATTTGTTTCAAATCACAAAGCATTCTGATTGCCACACAGGAAAGCGTATTTCACAAGAGACTCAAAGAAAGAGCCAGTGGGTTGCTAAACAACGTTAATCACACGTTAATGCGGGGTTAGGGCTCCAGCTGGGGCAGAGAAGGAGACACTGATAAGGGAGAGGACCGGCCCCTTTGGAATGGTGGCAAGCCTCCTACACACAAGCTTTGCCCTTTGTTGTGAAAGCCAAGTGAGTTAATAAAAGTTCGTGTGGGGAGAGCATAGAACATCCTAAATTGGCTATGTATCTGTTATTAGGCCACAGAGTGCAATCCAATCTCCTCATTTACGAGCGGGAAAACAGGCTCAGAGAGAGAAAGTGGTCCCTAGGAAGTGACAACAGATCCCCAGCTTACTTAATGAGCAGGCAATTGGTTTCTTTTACGACATTTGAATGATTGGGCTTTCCAGTCTTGCTCACCCTGCCGTCTTGGGCGCCTCTTACAATTCATTTCTGGGAAGCCCTTTTAGACTTTGAGCTGTCAGTGACCCACCCGAGAATCTTTCTGTCCTCACAGGGAAGTACAATGGGATGTTTTGTTCCTCTTGAGCCCCTGTGGAAGCCAGCTTCCCAACTGGCCCTCAGTAGTATTCATACCCCTGTGTACTCACTCTCCTTCCACATTGTGCCAGGATTGTGACCAGTAGCATACAACAGAAGTAGCAGGATGAGGCTTCTGAGATGAGATTATAAAAGTCGGCAGTGCCTGCGCTGGGTGCTTTCTTGGATCACTTGTATGGCAAAAGCAAGCTGCCAGTCTGTGAGCAGCCCTGTGGTCACATGGCCGGAAATGAACACGTCCAGCCCACAGTCAGTGAGGACTGGGGTCTGCCAACAACTAGGACGCCAGCTTGGAAGTGGAGTCTCCAGTTCCAGTCAAGGATGGAGTGACGACAGACCCAGCTGGCAGCCGGCCTGTGACCTCCTGAGAGACGCAGAACCATCTGGCTAAGCAGCTCCTGGACTCCAGAAACTGAGATAATCAATGTTTGTTTTTAAGCTGCTAAATTTTGAGACACTTTGTTACCCAGCAAAAGATAACCAATATACCTCCCTTCCTTTACCAGATAGCCTGCGTTGCACGGCCTACAGCTCTGCTCCTTCCACCATTCTTGTCGCTTTGTGAGCTCCCCACACATCCTCATCACCAACTACGTGAGGCCAAACCTGGAGTCATGAACCCTGCTGAATCACTGTGATAACAGTTGGAGCAGATGGTGGGCTGAAAACGGAATTTGAGAGAGGTTTAATATAGGGATTATTTGCAAAACTGTAAATGGGATGGAGGGTTATCACAAGGAACACAGCAGTACCTCGGAGCTAATGAAGGTCAGGTGTTGTTCATGGCCTGAAAGGGTAGAGAGGGAGCACCTCCTGGAACCAGGAGACAAGGGCTGAAGCTTTGGGTCCAGGACAGAGCCAGGTATTGGCTGTTCCTGGTGTGTGTGCTTGGGGGGGGGGGGGGGGGGGGGGGGGGGGGGGGGGGCACAGGGAGGAGAATGCAACAAAATCCAGCTCTTGCTGGCACTTCCCTCTTAGCTGAACCCAACAGGAAGCCTGTTTTAGTTTGGGCTTTCTCAGAAGCAAACTATGGGATTGGGGTTTAAGTGAAGGTATGTATATTGAAGTAAAAAATTTATTTGAGAGGTTAGGGTGTACCAGTGGGGAAGGTTGTGTTATTAAGCCAGCTATAGTTGAGGTCTAGTCCCACAAAGAAACTCTGGGAACCAATGTAAACACACACCCCAGAATTATTGCTCCCACGGTGAGGGGGTTGGGAAATTTTTGCCTCTGAAGTCTGGCTGAGGGCTACTCCTGGGGTGGGGTTATTTCTTGGGTACTTTTGGGTTGCCAGGCTGGCAGATTGGCCTTCCTGTGGGTTTGGGGCAGCCCTCAGACACAAAGATGCAGGTACTGGCAGTTGGAGTTCCGGGGAGAACTAAAGTGGGTGAGGTGCATGGAATTTGGGCAGGATGTTGACAGCGCCCTCATTGATGTGGGCTAGAGGTAGCCCCACCCTGTGCATACAGCAGGATGGAGAAGTGTGGGCAGGGTGAATCTGGAGGGAAAAATCAAACTTCCATGCATACATTGTTTACCAACACTCTAGAATTTAATATCATGGTTTAGATGTCAAAAACAGTTTTCCTTTTGATTCTCCAAATTATTGTACTCTATCATCTATCATAGCCATGTATCTAATGGTTTGCTTGTGCCTCTGTATGTTTATGGCATTGTGCACTAGTCAAGGCAGGAATCGCCCCATTTCATAGAGTAGGAGACAGAGGCAGAGAGAAGACTTGGTTCAGCAAGAGTCAAGTGTAGAACATTTAAAATTAGTTCTGCCACTTACTGGCTGACTAATCTTAAACAAGCTAACTGATCTACTTTGGGCCTCTGTGTTTTCATGTGCAAAATGAGGGTTAACAACATCATCATTATAGAAGGACTAACCAGTATGATGTATGTAAAATACCTGGTAAGTGCTCAAGAAGTGTTCTTAAAGTGAATAATCATTTTTGAACCCTGGCGGATGTGACTCTGTTGGTTGGAGCTTCCAATAACCAAAAGGTTGCAGCTTCAATTCCCAGTCAGGGCCCATTCCTAGGTGGTGGGTTTAAGCCCCAGTCTGGGCTCATTCAGGATGCAGCAAGTTTATGTTTCTATTTCACATTGATGTTTTTCTTTCTCCCTTCCCTTCTCTCTAAAAGCAATGGAAAAAAAAAAAAAAAGTCCTTGGATGAGGATTTTAAAAAAACTAAAAATAATCTTTCTTTGAAAAAAAATAAAGGCAAAGGCTTGTATTATACAGCTTGGGGCAAAAGTAGGTTTACAGTTATGAGTATGCAAAATGCTGAGTTTATTCTTGTATTATTTATTAATTATTGTATTGTTTTCCATAAAACAACTGTAAACCGATTTTTGCCCCACCCTGTATATTTTTTCTTGAGACCATATTTCAAAAATTAGACTGATTGGACTGAGGGTATCTGCCAGCAATCGGTATTCTTTTCTCTGTCAGATACAGGACTGTGTAATAATTGAACACTTTGGAATTAAGCCATGAGAATTGATTCAAGTAATTATAACCACACCAACGAGCCCACGTGACTTTCGCTCCACTTCAAAGCTACAAAACGCAACCTGTCCATTTCCTTTTCTTTCTTCCAAAACGCAGCCTTTCCACTTCCTTTTCTTTCTTCTTGTCTGCTCAGTTTGTTTTATCTCAAATTCCACATGTTTGGAAAATTACAGCATTTTACCCTTTTGCCAAATCATTAGCTCAACGAGGTCTTTCAGCTACAATTTAAAAGTTGTGATTAAAATAAAAATTCCTGCATCAGTTTCCAGGCTAAGTGCCTATTTCTGAGACTTAGCAAAGGACGCATATGCCACCCTCCCCCCCACCACCACCACCACAAAGAGGCATTTTGTGCAAGGATCTGTAGAGCAAAAAGAACTTGGGAATTTTTCTGGGGGAAAGAGGAAGGGAGGGAGAGAGAAAAGGGGAATCTTGGAGCCATAGTGCCCAGTGCCTGACTTCCTGGGAAGAGGTGAGCTGTTCAGGGGTCTGTAAGGAGGGAGCTGGGATCCCAGCCAGGGCATGTCCACAAATGGATCAAGATGGCTCACTCCTCACAGGATATGCTTTTAACTTAAAACTGTAACAATCTTAAGATCCTTGAGTCTTAGCTTTGAGAGCATTTCGGAAGTGCAAGCCACTTCGGAGAATATCTAATTCAACTTCCTTCTTTCACTTTTGGGATCAAAAGACTTAGGGAGGAGGAAGGTTACGTAGCAAACTAGTGATAGAGCCAGGACAAGAAGCCAGGGTTTAGTGCTGTTTCGGGCCCTTAATATTGTCCCTGGGTGCGCCCAATCCCCTCCACCTCTGCAGGTCTCCACCCTTCCAAAAGAAACTTCTGCCACGTCTCTCTGCTTGTTGTATACCTCCATGTTAGGGGCTCATGACATCCAAGAAAGCCCACTCTTTTCCATTTTCTAGCAGCTTTCTTTAAAAAATTTTAGAGTGAACTAAGATCTGTCTCTTCTTTTTTTATTTTTAATTTTATTGTTGTTGTATGACATCCATCCCCTTTGTCTCTTCTTAACTGACACTCTTTGGTTGGCATCGCCACAGCTACCATGAATCCCCTCCAATCTCTAGACCAAACGGCTCGGTTTCTTATAATTCTGTCTTTTTCTGTCTGTTTTAGAAGCTAAGAGGATTTTATTTCACCCAGACAGACAATTACCTAGTTAAGGTTTCCTTCAGACTGTGGCGGCCAGGAGGGAACACAAATGTGACAGTTCATTTTATGTCTAAGTGGCTGGGCCATGGCACCCAAATACTTGGGCAAACATATCTTGGTGTTGCTGTGAAGGTGTTTTTAAGGTAAGACTGACATTTTAATAAGTAGAACTTTGAGTAAAGCAATGACTCTGCATGTAGGTGGGCCTCATCCAATCAGCTGACAGATTTAAGAAAAAAGGCTGACCACCCCTGCGGATGAGGGAATTCTGCCAGCAGATGGCCTTCCAACTCAAGCAGCAACATCAGCTCTTCCCAGGCCTGCAGCCTGCTGGCTTGTTTTGCAGATTTTAGAGTTTGTCAGCCTCCACAGTCATGTGAGCCAACTCCTTCAAGTCAGTCAATCTCTCTCTCAATCTCTCTTTACCTGTGGGTGCGCACACACACGTAGTTGGTTGTGTTTCTTTGGAGAACCAAGGCTAATACACTTTCAAGCCTACAACTGACTTTAGACACAACCCAAGATTAGAAAGAAGAGCCTTGGTTAACTTCTCACCTTCCTCTGAGCATTCATTCGTTCAATGGATGGAGCGTTTGTTTTGTACCAAATGCTGGCGATAGGAAAATACTGTAACCAGAGTTTTAAACTTTAGGCCTTGATAAGAATCAGACCCTGCCCAAAATCATCAGTGCCAAGCAGTTACATTTTTAGGCTCTGTAATCAGAGAGTCCTATTCTGTCTTTGAAAATTGCCAGCTGGTGGGTGACCTTGGGAGGTCACTCAACTTTCCTGGGAGTTGGTTTGGTTTTTCCATCTATAGAAGCAGGCATTTGGATAAGATGGTCTTTAATTTTCCCTTGTACTTTGGACATGCACAAGGTCTGAGCTCCTGCTCTTCAGAAGAGTATGAGTAAAGAATGCTTGACTACTGAATTAAAATTTGTGGGTGTAACTGGAGAGTATTATGCTTAGTGAAATAAGCCAGTCAGTGAAGGACAAATATCATATGATCTCACCCATTACGGGACAATAATGAGCAAAACTAACAACAAGCAAAACAGAACCAAGTAAATGAATACAAGGAATAGGCCTTCAGTGGTCAGGGGGAACGGGGTTGGGGGGAGGGGGGA